>NMRB01003978.1:1399-14414 GCA_002633025.1 Notospermus geniculatus | reverse complement strand
GGTCACAACATTTATTTCTGCCTATACAGTGACCCATGCATGGTGTATGGTTTGCATTATTATGTAGGGGCCGTCTCATAAGTTGTTGGTAGTGGAACACAAGTGGTGTTGATATAGCTTTACAAAAACGTCAATTTCTCAAAAACTAAACGACATATTTTTACAGTAACTTGCTAAATCACCTTTATTTTGGCATAACTTCATTCTGGCCAAGGAATTTTGGTGAAAAATCCAGAAACAAAAAAGTTTTTTTTTGGACCTTTTTTCAATGACAGATAACGCAATGAAGAAGTGAATCTTGTGCAAAAACATTGATGCCCAGTTGTAGTCAACAAGATTTCTGACCTTATGCAGAAAACCGCATTTAAATTGGTTTGGCGATTTATGAGATATTTGAGATAGTCGGTGTTGATATTAATACGAACAAGACTGTACATGTTGGTTGCTGTTCAAGTTTGTTGGGAAAACAGCCTACACAATCAAATATCTGTCCATGAACATCATACAAATGTATGAGGATGTTTTGAACAAATGTATGATCGTGTAGACGGGCCTTTAGTCAGGGGTGTAGCTAGCTTTATGGTCGGGGAACACTACTCTTTCGCCAATTTTGGCCCTCAAAAAAACTCATGAAAAACACACATTTCTTAACCGCCTGGGGGATTTGCCCCCTCTGTCCCCGTCTAGCCACGCCCCTGTTGGTTCTAGTGTTTCGTCGACTTAGTGTGGTTGAATGGAGTCTACATCACTTCACAGCCCCCTGCCCCGTTTGCACTACTGAGGCCCTGACCTTGGGCACTTTGGGCCGATTTCACAAAGGGTGTAACTTCGTCAAATGCGTGGTGAAGTGCGTGCATTTAGTGAAATTACACGCGTCCAAGCCTTAAACGCCCTTTGTGAAATTGGCCCTTTGAGTCCAGTAAAAATTCCCTTCGGACAGCAACTCAGACATGCCAATGCATGGGACAATTTGGTCATGCTCATGCACAAAATCGTTCAGTTTGGAGAACCAACAAGATGATGTAACAATGTAAAGGCCCACCATAATCGACCGCAATCCGCCCGCTCTGGGAGTAACGCATGAAACTGATCGCAGGTTTCCGTGAATGTGCACACACATTGAAACTGATCATCGTCGTCGTAAAATCCGGACGGAGTATGAACCAACCCTAAGCGTGCCCCTCGGTTTACCCCAAGTAATTCATCGGTGCGTCCACTAGGCCTGGAGATCATGGCTATTGTTCAGGTATGAATTGACATCGTCGTTGGACTTAGAAAATTTTCTGATCGGGTTTTGGTCACGGTGGGGTATACGGGGAACTACTGTATGTACCAAGTTTCAGATCAATAGCTCTGGCGGTTACGAAACGTGCCCTGCTAACGGAACACAACGATGACGACGGACGCACAACTATTGTATAAGCTCACCACGGTGAGCTAAAAAGCGTTCAGTTGGCAAAACATGGAGTTACTTTGTCCACTTAACTCCTACATTCAGAGTAGACCCTTTACCATCTGCTCACACCAGAGTCACTGGCATTTAAATACCTATTGCGAATTTTGTTCCCCGCTAAATCCCATACCAATGAGTCATCAGACCAACTGACCAATACAACATGGGGTTCCAATCGTGACGTCCTTCCCGGAGTCTACCTTGTGCCCGTAATGAGTGAATACACATACTGAGCGTTGCGGTATGAAGCTGATTAGTACTGGTCGTGCTAGGATATATAGCTTCCTGCTTCCTAAGAAGTACGATGTCGATCTTCTTCATCATTCTGGGTGCGAGTTCATTACCCGCAGAAAACTTTTATAAGGCCCTTTACTGCGAATATTTCTCCCCATGAATGTTGGATTTTTAGGCCATTCGCGAACATTTAGGATGTGAAAATATTTCGCATTACGCTATTAGGGGAGTTGTTTAACCAAACCACAATTATACCTATGTTTGATAGGATAGTCTGCTAGCTACTCACATTGTGCAGACGTCAGGATGAAAACACGAGAAAATTATGCGTCTGCTGCCAGCATTCTTCAGGACGTCCTCCAGTATCCTGTCTACATATGAATTCATCTCAAAGAATGGATCCATCTCGTGACTGCCATCCTGAAATGGATGTTCTATTTTTGTAAGGCATACTTTTCTCAAGCACCCTGAGAATATCAGAGGCTGTCAGCACTCACTCGCTCCCTCCGTCACGCCGCATGTGTGGGCCAGTGTTACTGAATATGCAGTAAAGTAATCTGCTACACACTGAAGAACACAAATATCAGATAGATCATGGCAGGTAAATTTTAACCCGTTAACTGTGTAATTAATTTTTGAGAAAAAAAAATTTCTTAGAAAAAAATTGCCAAGAAAAAAGTATTTGACACATAAGGTTCAGGACGTGATATAACATGTATAACATCCTACGCAATGTCAAGCGCCATTTCCTTGTTGGGCGTAGTATTACGTCCTACGCAAGCTGAGGATGTTTTCGGGGGTTCCCCGGATTTCATGATGACGTCCTACCAGTTAACGGGTTAAAATTCTTAGCATTTTTCGAGTTTTGGGCCACCAACCTTGTAAGCCTGTGGATATTTGATCTCAATATTGAACCCGACGTGAGGGTCAATTGACTGAAAGCCGTGATTAAGAGTTGGGAAATGATGATGGTCTTCACTGGCAGTATCTTCTTCATGAAGATCTGAAGGAAGAGAGGATAATGATAATGCAATGTTCCAGGGACCATGTACTCAGCAGGGACACCTATCGTTGCCGAAAGTCAGAATGCCTAAATAAATATCGCAACAAAAGTAAGTTCCCCCTAAGTCATTGGTCATATCATATTTTCTAAAGTATCCACGACAGTGTGATAACTGCAGGATAAGATCACTTCGTTCTTTGGCTCAGTGGGGAAAAGAGCAGGGCCATAACGATTGTTACACATGATTCAACTTCAATTCAACCACAAATCTAATGGAAAATATACAAATAAACATCACTTCCTATAAAAAAAAAATCCTATGGTTCACACTGACACCAAAGAAGTTCACCCACTCGTTATGCTTTATTCTGATGATTTCCACGGCAGAGCAAGCGCGATGAAGCCCTTTTGTTGTGGAACGGACAGTACAGGGATGTGAACAGATTTTAGCCAAAAGTCGGAGAACACTTAGGGGGGAGCGCGAGGNTTTTGTCATTTGGGACCGCTAGAGAGGCTTTTTCCAGACATTTCAGACGCCAAGATCCAAAGCGCCGACATGGCCAGTTTGGTTCCCAAAGCCGCCGGTAGGGCTAGCCATATATGGTGAGATAACCTAACGGAGTTTCGGAACTGTATTGCGCCAGGAAGGAAACAGCCAATCAAGTATCTCCCACTTTTCCCGCCACATATGCAATGCCGTTCCAAATTTGGGCATGCTACTACGGTTCATTCACTGCGTCAGCAAAGTGTGTGGCGGGCTTATACGTGATTGGCCACCGGATTCCCATTGACTGGGCTGTGTGTCTGCTCTGCGTTGTTAGGATGGCGGCGAGGGCGATCGGCAAAGATTCTGCGGGGTCCGGCGCGGGAAGGCGGTTTGAAATATCTAACGATCTTGCTGAACATGGTTGAAAAGCCCAACCTTGTAGGCCCCTACCTATTAGACCCCCCCCCCATTTTTATTGCAGATTTACACGAATCTCAGGACCCAACTTTCCCCGCCAAAAAGTCGGATTTCCGCCGATCGGCGGAGATTTGACATCCCTGACAGTAGCGCCGCCGGAGCGGAGTGGCAGATGTAGGAACCAGCAGAGGCCCAATGCGCATGCTCCGTTCTCTCCACGTGCATGAAATGCCGCAGGGTTATTTTTAGATCCGACTGCTTCTAAATCGGTCACACGGGGAATACCCTTGGCTTGTGCTGTTTTCACAACAAAATTCATCGAATTTCATACTTTATCATTTTTGGATGAACCCAGGAAACGAACTTGACCTGTCTTTTGCACATATCTACAAAAACCCTGCAAGTTTTGTGGTGATACATGGCTTAATTCAAGTTCTTGAGTTATTCATTTGAAACCACCAGATCGGATGGAGAGAGACCCACAGTGAGAGACAGAGGTTCAGAGATCCAGAGTATTCCAGTAAAACCAAAGAAAACCACCACACTGTGAGTGTGTGGTGGTCTTAAATAGATTAGGCAGAAGTTAATTTTGTTGAGGTGTTTATCAGTAAAAGTCTGAACAAGAGTAACTTCATCAGAGATATGGGCAACTACCGGTAGGCTAACATTAACATTTCCGTGTTGAGAATGAGACCTACCTTTAGTTTTATCATGTAAGAGAGTATGATGATCAGTCTGTAATGGAAACGAATTATGAGACATTTTCTCTCCAGAAATCAAGTCCAACATCAGCTTGTATAAGTCTAGCAATTTAATAAGACTTCACCTAATTTTCGAGTGGAAGTCATTAGAACCTGGGAGAACATGTGTAGAAAGTGTCAACGCAATCACTCAAACAACTACCTACAAGTACAAAACTTGCCATTTTTCTAATTTTTGGTGAATTTTGAGACCCTGACTTCGGTTCACAAAGGGGCCGTCCATGTACGTACGCCCTAAGGGAGGTTGACACCAATGTGTACAGGGGGCATACAGGGGGCTAAACCTAAAGCATAGGTACACACCCAAAGTATGATTTTTTTCACCAAATGCTCTCCTGATCACCGGAGCGCTGGACTGACAATAGCACTGAGTGCACGATTGCCATCTCAAGAACTAATAGCAGTGTTATATCTAGGCCATTTTAGAGTGGCGCCGCGCCATGCCCCAAAAGGGGGAGCCATTGTGCCCTTTTTAACCCCCTACGAGCGCCATGCCCCTAAAAAATTTTTTTTTTATTTTTTTTTTAGGTTTTTAGTAGCCTACCCCTCAGACCCTTTGTCATGGTCCGTTTTGGTCATATCACCTTAGAAACTGGCTTAAATTGGCTGCTGACTGGAGTTTTAGAGACCTTTTTAACTTTTTAGCTTTTCAAATTCCGTTAGAAGAAATGTCGCGAATGAAAAGTGCCCTTTTCTAGGTTGAAGTGCCCTTTTCACAAAGTCTGCACCATGCCCTTCTGAAATCCTAGATGTAACACTGTAATAGTACACACATCAGTAGTCACATGTTGTCGTTAATAGGTTTCAAGTTCAATTGGCACTGGCCAATACTCAGGAACGTCATAGTGATAACAGTCCTACTATCTCAATGGCACAAGTCACAGTGTGTACGTACGCAAAAGGGGAGGAGGTCCAGTTGATACCAATGCCCCGACCAATGCACACAAGTGCGTACAGGGGGAGGGGGTCCAAAAATCGGGCTTTTGGTGCATACTAAATGGACAGCCCCAATGAAATGGCCAGGGCCATTGTGCTCACCTCTGTGACAAGTCTCCATGGTTAAGTGTGAAACTATGACTCTCATGGTGAATGTTGAAGGATCAGTACAGATAAGATAAAGCTGAACACACCAAGAAGTATTTTTATGATCTGATCAGTATTATCAGTCAGTGACATAAACTCAGGTGATGGCACCCAGAAGGAGTACAATTTCTGAATACAATGAATACAAGTGGTATTTGTGAACAAACTGTTTTCCTGTCTAGGTCACAGATGTCAAAAATTCTATTTTTCAAGATGGCCACCTGGTGGCCACACGTGACGTTCGTTGGGACTGAAATTTCAGCAGGAATGTACAGGATACTTGCATAGATATTTAGACACTGAAACATCGTAACATTTACTACCAATGAGATACGGCCAAAGTCAATTTTTCAAGATGGCCACCTGGCAGCCATGTTGAAGTCCAATCGAACCGAAATTTGGCATATAAGTAGACGGTACCAAGACACATATTTAGGCACGGTTAAAGCATCCTAGCCCCCACTATTTATGAGGTGTGGGTTGAAGTCCATTTTTCAAGATGGCTCCCTGGCGGCCATATTTGATGTCGAATCTGACTGAAATTTACCATATATTTATATGGTACCTAGATACATATTTTGACAACGTTAAAACGTCCTACCTACTCCTATTTATAAAATGTGGGTCAAAGTCCAGTTTTCAAGATGGCTTCCTGGCGGCCATATTTGAAGTCCGATCGGGTTGAAATTTGGTGCATTTGTGCAGGGTGCCTAGATATATCTTCACACCAAATCACAACACTCTATGTCAAATAGCAATGAAATGTGCCACCAAACAGTGAATTTTGAACTTTGACCTCTGTGACCTTGAAAAGTAGGTCAAATCAAAAACCCGGGATTTATGTGATGAAGTCTCATCAGAGGAACCCACCATAAAAGTTTCGTGGTTCTAGCTAACAGCGTTCAGGAGATACGGCCGAAAGAAGGTTTTCACAAAGCGCCCCCTACAGGCCAGAGTGTACAACCAGCAGCGCTAAGTTTCGGTCCAGAGATAGTTTTTACCATAGGGTACCTGTACACCAAATTTCAAGTGTGTAACCCAAGTGGTTTAGAAACGTGCCACCCCTGTTAACGACGACGGACGACGACGACGACGGACGACACACCATGAGAGAAGCTCACCTCCACAGAGGTGAGCTAAAAATGGGGCTAGAATCAAAACTACTGGACTGAATCAGTTCTTGGTGTCATTTTCTTTCTACCAAAATTTCCTCTCCATTCATACATCGTTTTAGGTCTCTTGATATTGGAAATGTACAGTCACTGACATAAATTTATCTACACCTGATACCTTATAATATTTCAAACACTACTGGGCCAATTTTAACACGGTTTGTTCCACAGGAAAGTACATATTGTTGCCGATGTTGGTCATATTTTTGCATCAAAAGTTTGGAAATATCGTATTTATGTAAAAGCTCATGAGGAAAAGACTAAAAATCAAACTTCTATGGTTCTACTCTAAGTCTAAGGGATGTAAACGTAATGGTAACTGATGTGTACGATCTATTTGCACTTGACCGCTCAGTGACAGACAGGCTAGTCATCACAATAAAGAGGGAGCTCCTCTGAAGTACCGTATATACTCATGTATAAGTTGACGTCGTGTATAAGTCGACCCCCGTATCTAGGGCCTCAAATCATTGTATTTTTTGTATACCCCGCATATAGGTCGACCCCCTATAGCGTAGTTTTTATGCACTGGCCGTCTGAAAATAGGTGTCATGTCAATCTATGTAAACATAGGCCCGTTAATTCTGGGCCATGTCTATAGAGGTTCTTCACCTGGGCCCAGTTCCTGAAACAGCATTAAATTTAACATGGCGTTAGGGATAACGCCATGTTAGCCAGCGATAGCTAACGTGGCGCTAGTATAGATAGTGGTTCCAGAGACAGCGTTAGCACCAGCAATAACTAACGCTGCCTAACGCCAGCTAACGCCATGTTTAACGCTAGTTGCTAAGGATATGTTTTCTTGACACTGTAAATTCAAGATGGCAGCCACTGGAGCAACCATGTCAAGCCTGTCAAGAAAAACAGGGAGAAACCACCAAATTCAAGTTTTCCTGAGTCAGTTTCTTGAGTGCAGCATGCAGCAGAGGAGTTTCTGACAGTGAGGGGCAAGTTTGGGGCCAGTATGTGAAAAATAGAAAATCTTCCAAGTTAGAGGCAGTCGGCCAACTTGTGAACATTTCATATTTCTTTTTCTGTCTCTAATTTCATAGTTTAGGGCATTATATGGAAAAATATACACATAATTGCCATAAAATGCATTATTTAGGACCATCTAAGAAAAGAATATGGAAGTTAGCGCTGACTTATCGCTGGCTAGAGGTGGGTCATGCAGGCGTTAACTTTAACGCCGACTTAGCGCCATTGTCAGACTATCGCTCTTTCTGGAACCTGCTTATCGCCACGTTAAAGTTAACATGGCGTTAACTAGGGTTTAACGCCACGCTAAGGGCTATCGCTGAGTTAGCGTTGTTTCAGGAACTGGACCCTGACGTCACAGCTCAAAATGTCCGCCGTTTTGACCGTCAAATGACGCAACGTCACAGCATCAACACAGCGTTCAGCACGCAGTTTTGACGTTGTCGGCAGTCATCAGCCTCTTCTACAGGGTGTATAAAAAAAACGCAACAGTTGGTCTTTTCTCCAATATCTAAAAATCTAGGATGGATATGGCAAATATACTTAGGTCATATTAATCATGTGGATCTTATAGCTTCAAAATGACACCATTCATGTTGGAATGCCATTACGCATGACTGATCTAGCACAGTTTATAATATAAATTTTTACTTCTTGAATTTATATCCAAGAATTATAAATTTTACTTCTTGAACCTAATTATTTTTAATTAGTCTTGAATGACTAAATTCCGATGTGGCTTGCCATACATCTGAATAGATCGACAATAAAAAGACGACATATCGTTCAACTACATTTTACTTCCAACTCAATGGGGAACTGGAGGAACTAACGTCACGACGTGGCGCTGTGAGCAGTGCAACCGAAGTTTCTTTTTTCTAACGTTATTTCCATTTATTTTTGGCGTGAAAAGCACCCTTTTGTTTCAGCCGCCTGGCATTAAAATTTACACCATCTTGTAGCAGATGAAACTGTCTGAAATTTTGCAATGCTTTTTTCCTTAAAATGAAAACATAGATGACGATTTCGACAACGTCTTTATCTCATTTTTCCTGTAGAAAATGTACAGCTGATTTTTTCATGACGCAACGTCAACACATAAAACGACGTCAATGACGTCATTTCGGTCGCACTGCTCGCAGCGCCGACCTGGCGAGATTTCCGGCACGCGGGTTCCTCATTCCGTTGGTGACCATGGTGACCGCCATCTTGAAATCATGTGAACGGAGGAACCGTTTTCATTGGCCACCTGGAATTTCTGCCCTCAGCACGTAGCTCAAGTAGCACGCACACGGTGAGTTTTTCGCCTTGTGAGATGAAAAATATCAAACATGTTGAATATTCACCTCAAGGCCTCGCGAGGCAGAAAACTCACCGAAAAACACGCGCACACAGCGAGCTATCTGCTGAGCAAAGGGTCTCGAATAACTTTTTGCTCAGCAAATAGCTTCAGTGTGCGGCAGGCTTTACACAGAATGCATCACCAGCGAGTTTTAAAGACCGTGAGAACATAAACGACTATTCTTGGCTAGTCAGAAATTGATGCCACTGGGAGTGCCCCTATCATTCCCAAGATTCCTAGCACGCTGCTATCCGTAAAAGTGTTGTACCAGTGCCGGCTGGGAGTTAGGCCTAAAGCGGAGGATGAACCGCTGATACTGTGTCACCGGCAGGAAGGTCACGTAACAGACGTTTGCTCGGACACGACAGAAAGGATACCTAAGCCTTGCGCCTCTCGTAGCAAAGCCTAATTGAAAAAAACTTAAATGCTATACAGAGTAAGCCTATCGTTCCCACTGTCACATAGGTCTGTAAGCGGTATATCCATCCATAACATAACAAAAACGTCCCATTGATAGACGAGAACAAACTCAGTCAACGGTCACAACACAGCTCTACTGCTTTGAGTCTCATCCGACAGATTCCGATTGGTTCACAGCTTTTTCCCAAACATGTCCTGGCCGGGGACGAACACACGCACTGACCCTGTTAGGATTAAAAGTCAAGCGTGTAAAGCTAGGCGTACATTGCACTTGTAACTGATCTGATCAGTCGCTGGTGATATACGCGCGCAAATTCAGCAACTCAGTAAAACTAGGAGAATCCAATCAGTCGTCATGCATGTCCAGGCCCACGTACTTCGCACTTGCGACTGGCAGCAACTCAGGTTGCATGCGGGGTTTTAAGACTCCACGAGACTAGGTTTCGTTCAGAAAACTGGCACTGATCAGTCGCAAGCCCGCGTACATCGTAGCGACTGAACGAAACTGGGGTACAACTAGGAGCTAGAAAGTTGAACATTAGGAAATATTTGTCTGACATCCGGGTACTTGAGTACGCTGCTCTGGGTATGTCTCCAAAATGAGGCGACGTCGTCGTGCTTCTGTTACTATTTAAAGACTGAGCATGGAGCGCCATATTGTCCGTGCGTCATGACGCTGCTTTCAACACCATTGTGTTTCACAGGTCGGCGCTAGGCGGCGTTATGGACGCACCAACCAACCTGTGTCCGCACGAGCCGCATCACGCCGGATTTGGCGTAAAAAGTAATACGCGGACACATCACCGCCTCAACTCGGTAATCACGTGATCTACTACGCCACGAAAGTAAATCCTAAGAAAATAGCGATATGAGGCTTATTTCTTGCGGACTTCGCAAATAGTTGACTGATTTTTTATTTCTGATGAGAAATTGTCACAGACATGACATTGTTGAGAAGAAAAGGATGATATTCGAGTTATGACCACGGCAGCTATTCACTGTGTGTGTAGACATTGTAGTGTACTGTTGTGTGACGACGCACTAACGCAGCTGTCAGTGGCTAACATGACATGTACAGCATATCTCACACAATATAGGCCTATGGGGCTATGTATGTCATAATCATGACGGATAATGTGATACCCACACACGGAGACATCCTAGGTGGGCCTATTTTGAGAGATTCTGCAATTTATAAACCTGAAGCGAGGAATCGCCCGCCATCTTGAAAATGCAGCAAGTAGTCCCAATATGTCCCATGGTGCCTTGCGCGCGCGGTGACAGGTCAGTGCGAGGTAGGAGCACTACCTGTCGTGACAATGCTTTCAACACAGTTGGAGACCTTTGTTGCAAGGTCAGCAAGGTTGGCCGACACTCAGCCACGTCCTCGTGTGTGTTGGACAAGGGAGCGATGTACCGGTTGTACCTCAATCAAGACTAGGTTCAGAGTTCAGGAAATCCAGATTGACTTCTCCTGTCCGTTGTCGTCATCGTAACTTATCAAGACCTCCCTTTTTATCGCAGATTATATAAAGAAACTGTTCGAGACTTACGACCGTCCGTTTCGTTGAGGTTACCAAAACAAGAAATGACGAGGACACACAGGGTAGCCAAGTCTTGTATATTTGGTTTTTATTGACCACGTGGCCTAACGAAGTAAACAAACAATACACCAGACTGAAGGAAAAAAGACATATGGCATGTTCACACTAGGGTTTTATATCGAATCGAACACACAATAACGGTTTATTCTGATACTACGGTCTACGCGTCACACAAATCGCACTTTTATACCGATTTAACGAAACCGGTAAACCTCTACGCGCATCGAAAGATCTTTCGATGCGCGTCAGCCAAATCGAAATACATGTAGTTATCGCGAAAAAGATTTAAAATGGCAGTGTGACCTGCTTATCCCGAAATAAGCAAAACGGGCGATGACCTTCAGACCGCGCATGCCCAGTTATCGCTTGTCAATCGTACTTCCATCTTGGAATGAATGACCTTCACCCCATGGACAATTTTCTTAACGATCATAGGTGGCGCGCGCAGTTTATTGCAGGATGAGTGTGACGCGTTTTGTTTGCATCGAAATCGGTTTAGTTGTAGTGTGACCCGACCCGGCGTAACCAAAACGACTTCCGTATTTCGATTTAATTCGGAAACCGATTTCGATGCGCAATAGGTGTCAGCAATAAGGTGAGAACAGTATTGCAGAAGCTTGGAATCTCAGGTATGGACAATAATAAAACCACGCAAGTGGGATTTCGAGATAACAGAACAAACGAGTGGAGAGCTTTTGCCAGAAACCTCAGAGACCGATTCACTCAGGTCTCTACTGCAGTGCTGCCACCTATCGACAACAAAATCCGTCACTTGACTTTAGTTCCATGTCAATTTCTTTAGATCGCTGCTTCAGTGCTACCACCTATTGGCAGTTAAATCACTCATTGGCCTTTGGTCCTACATGACGTATGTCAATTTCTTCAGAATCTCTAATGCAGTGCTGCCACCTATGACAATAAACCGCTAATTGGGCTTTGGCCCCAAGTCCATTTCCGCAGATTGCTACTGCAGTGCTGCCACCTATTAGCAGTAAAATCCCTTAATGGACTTTGGGCCCATGTCAATTTCTTCAGAATCGCTACAACTGTGCTACCACCTATTGACAGTAAAATCCCTCATTGGACTTGGGTCCCATATCGAAAGTCAACGCAAATTGAGTGCCGGGCAACGAATTGCTTCACTCAAGACCGGTGTGCCCCAAGGTCAATACTAAAGCCATAACTCAATCTTCTTACCCTTTGCCTACTGAGCAAATACCCACCAGGGACACTTAAGAAGCATTTCGGGCATTTTTGAGGGTTTTGGGATATTTTTCACTACAGGTTCATAAGAGATTTTGTGCTCAAAACACCTATTGGTCATTGAGGGCAACTATCAGACCTTTCAAAAAAATGTTTTCACGTGACCTTTTTGGACCAAATTTCAAGGTCACGTGATCCAAAATGGCCACCGCAAATAAAAAACCTGTATTTTTGCTGTATAATGTCCTCCTGACACCTAAAAAATAATACTTTACCTTATAAAACAATCACAAGTTATGAAATACATTGTGTTCTCGTGAATACGAACAGTTTTGGACATAATTATTTCATTTTTCCGATTTTCCAGCCCTGTTTTTCACAACCCTCCTCCACCAAGCGGCTCTTCCGGTGAAATTCGCGCATTTGTGGCCAGCCAATGCGTATGCCAATCGACTGCCAAAGCACGCTGCAAATAGCGCATATTGGTACCTTAGTTATAATAATGAAGAAATTTGATAACACCTTTTTCATGATCAACTTAGTATTATTGAGACTAGCTTTCGACCCCTACTAGGTCTTCATCAGGTCTGATGGAAAATATTGGTTACATGGTATATAAGGCAGAAAACAAAGACAGGAAGGTAAATATATAAACAAGATCTGCTACACAAAGGGGTAGAGAATAATGTTTGCAATGGAAACATCAAAGGATTAAGCGAAGTAAACATATGGAGGAATGGTGTGAAAGTTAACAGAGCTGGCTTGTGAGGGTATGAAACAAGGATTAAGAAATTGCAAAGTAAACAAGTGATATGTGTATAACAGGCACACAGAGAATAAGGCTGTGTGAAGGGATTA
>NMRB01003977.1:30846-48028 GCA_002633025.1 Notospermus geniculatus | reverse complement strand
ATTAGTCGCTAGTAGCAATTTTATATCACGGTAATGTAATTTTGTAGCGTATTGGTGGAGGTTGTGCCTTGTTTGGCATGTTGGCCAGATTGGCTGATGTAGCGTGGCATGAAAAATGGGTAATCTGTTTCGCCACCAATGTTCAGATTACCAGTACGAAAGAAAGCATTGCTTTGTGACATATTTCATATTGGCTTTGTGGCTTTTGTGTCTAATGGCTACCAAACTTCCTAGAAAATTCACTACTGACATGACAGGCTAGTATGCATTTGCACAGCTAATGTCTTGACAGTAGTACCAACTCAATATGGGCCTACGAAAAAGACATAGTGCCATGGTCAGTCCCTTGTTCTTGTGTACACAACTGTACACTGAGACTGAGAATTCTTTCAGGCAGTGCAATGGGAAACTCCGCTTGATTTTCAAGATCTCCGGTGAGAAAATTGAAAGGGAATTTTTGATGATCATGGAAGGGCCTATATAATCACCGACCTGTCTGATTATGAGGTCGGTGTTAATACATGTAAATCACAGTTCAATTATAGATGATGTTGATTGATATCTTATTGGATCCAGGGAATGGGCCATATCTTCAAAGAATGAATGGAGGTAGGCCTACTCGAAATACCTGTTGTTTATTCCTGCTGTTTTTTCTGAACATCACTTCTTTCAATATAAGAATCAACAGCAGTTCTTTGAAGCGATATATCAAGGCCATTAAGTATCAACATTGGAAACTTGTACACATGTTTCTTTCTGTTGATGTGGTATTCTAACAGGACTTACTTTTGTCCCTTTCATTTCTTGTTAGTAAAGAGCATTTAAATTGCTGTTATGTGAATCACGGAGGTGCTCTAATGAGTCACTTGATTTCACCAGAGGAGTTGGTACAGCTGATGCTACTTCTCTTGTATGGTACCTTTCACACAGATCTGTATACAGCTAAACTTCAGAACCCCCGATTGGAGGTGACACTACTCCATGGTTGAAAATCCTTTTGTTCGATGCGGCTTATTCCGTCAAACGGCGACTTTTTGGGCACTGATCGGGGATTCTAAATGTTCTTTGTATACATGCAGTTGTTTTACAGAAACAGCGATGTGTCACAAACTTTTTGATGGCAATAACTGTCCTGCACTGGTTGCCATTGGAGCACAAATAGTTTACAAACAAAGCAACATGTGCTCTGCTGTAATACCTACCGATGTCTAGCATACTACAGCATCTTGTGAAAAAAAAATTTTCTTCCAAACGTCCGACCCTAAAAATTTTGGATGCGACCAGCAACACAGCATTTATTCTGATGGGCCATTTACCAAAGTCCTGGAATGTCCTGGAAATTAGGGATTGAAACCTCCTGGAATAGGCCATTCTTTTTTTATTTATTGTTTAGCGGATTATTTTCCAGTAAACTCAAGACAGGAGACAGGAAAAAAAATAAAAATAAAAGTCCAATCTTTCTGATGGATTTATATTTTTTGTTTTAGCTAGCCTTTATCCAGTGAAACCAAGACAGGCGGAAATAAAAAAACTCAAATATCATGAGTGCTGTCGATGTTGCCGATAGGCCCTGCCGACAAACGTGGCAAATGTTCGAAAATATCCCCACAAAAGCACTGGACGGGGACCTCACCAAATGTTTTTAATAGAGTGCTCACACCTCGCTGAAGAATGATTTTGAAAAAAACATTGAAAGGTTGAACAACAGGACTGGCGGAAATAAAAAAGATGTTTTTTTCCAATTTTATTTTTTTCCAAACTGCCAAAATCTAACTACGGCGGGTCCGCTAAACAACAAATAAAAAAAGAATGGCCATATCCTGGAAAAAAATCTCTTTCTGGTGTATGAACCCTGATATGCCTTGTACATTTCACCAATACAAACTTAGGCGGAGCATATCTGGTGAAATAGGCTAGGCCTATAGGAGGCTAGGCCTATAGGAAAACCATCTCCTGTTCTCTTGGACATTGCCCTTGTTATCGCAATTACTACAGGTGGAAGCTTTGATGCATGCATAAATCAGACATATTCTCATGCTGTAAATTAGTTCTGTGTGTTTATGCTAGCCCATAATGGCTTCAGCTTGGAATGTAAACTTACCTTACTGAATCAAGTTCTTGTCTGCAACTGTAGCGGCAGTAGGCCTAAGTATTGACCTGACAGCATGAGATCAATGGTAAGAGGTATCAGCAATACCTTCTTCATCCAAAGCGCTTTGCATTGAACTAAGTTTTGGAAACTTTGGCATGTGGGTATTACATGTACATTGATGAAGACTTATGGAGTTGGTGCCCTTTGCTCTGAATTCCAGTAGGAGCTGTCAGTGAGTTGACCAATAGGTGTCACTACGGCCCAATTCAATGCATATAGCAGACCCTTTCTTGATCGAGCACCAATCACATGGAGTTGGTCCGCTAGAACTTTGCTGCCATCTTTTGGCAATATGTGCAGCTGACTACTCCTATTACCCAACAGCAACAAGAAACAACATGGCTTTGACCTTGGGAAGAAGAATTTCTGGCATTGTCTGGAGTGATAAAGTGACGGCGCCTGAAATGAGCAGTGCAAGTGACGACACCTGACATGAGCAGTGCAAGTGACGACACCTGACATGAGCAGTGCCGGGCACATTTTGTGGAGGGAAAGTGCTAAAAAAATGTCCTTGAACACTTGAGAAGAAAATCTTATCAACACATTGTTGTAGGCTATTTTAATCCTTCCAGTGAACTATCCCATTTCGCTGTTCTTCAGTTGAAAAGCTTCGAAAGTGTAAAGAAATGCTAGTTAATGTATTCAATATCTTCACCTTAGGGATTAATGCATCTTCCGTTTGTTACGGAGGTGAATCTGATTGGTTCCAATGACAGCTGATGCCTGCAATGGGAGCCATCCTGCCTCTGCAGGGCACTCGATAACAGCCCGACTTTTTCTCTGCCGAGAGATATAAAACATACTGAATTTCAGCTGTGGCTGTTTTTTGACAAGCATTCTTATGGTGACTCAAAGTGTCAGTCATCGTTGCATACTTTCTGATGCTGTAATGATGTGGCTAGTTTGCCAAGCCACTGACCTCAGATTTCAAAAAAAGGTAGAAGTCCCCTTGGCCATACTTCATGGCTTAGTAATTTGGCCGGAGCATGCCATTGATGTGTTTGTGATGAAGCCTAGTTACACCGTGCATGGCTGCTTTGATGAGGGGAATAAGAATATTCATTCTGGATCAACATTCTGTGTCTTCGACATGACGCGGTGAAGACAGAGACTTGAGCATGCCCGATCATCGCAGGAGCAAACTGATTGGTTCATTAAGCTCATTTCATAGCGATCGCTTCCTCGCTAATACACTGACATAATGATGTGCTTGTCAGGGAGATGTGCCCACAGCCTGAATACACTGCGTGAAGTAGGCTGTGTTAACACTCTCAAGGCAGACATCATCTTATTTGAGCACTCTCGACTCACATCCCTTGTAATTAGTCAAATTATGACGAAGAAGATGGTGAGTCTGATTGCTGGATCATTTTGCCGCACTGGACAGCAAAGCTACAGAATTCTACGCACGATTCTGTGAGGTCCTCAGTGTTTCCACCAGGAATTTTTGTGAGGGGGAATATAGAGAAAATTTGACAGAATTCCTGGTCAAAGACACAAATTTTGACTTTTTGAGGAGGGATATCACCCCCTGTCCCCCCCCCCCTCTGGCGGAAACACTGTGCCCCCATAAGCTGCCCAAGATCGTTTTTATGGAGTTAGGAGTATCAGTAGTTGCACTAGTATCCAGTTTTGCCTTGATTCAATATCGTAGCTGGTTTATTAGTCAGAAATTGGCAGGGAGGCCAGCTGTAGCGGCCTCCAATCAGATTGAGTCAATAGATTGCCTTCTAAGCGGATCAGCGGTGAATTGGAGACGACTTGCCGCCGAAGCTTCTTTATGTGTGCAAGCCGTAGATAACAAGCCTGGAAAGGTTTCAGTGACAGTCAATCCTCCGTTGGTTTCTCTCTGTGTTTGGCTGACAACCACATTGACCAGCTCGACTTTGAGGTCAAGATACGGAAAATGCCCAGTGTGTACTGGTCTGATATTGTGTTGTATTGGATTTTTCCATCAGGGTCGAAGTCAAAGCATTTTTTGCCCTGGTTAGTGTGGAAGAAGCCATTTCAAGCTGCTCATGTTCCTCACTTGGATGGAATCTTTTAGGTGCCCTTGCAAAAAGGTACAACGACTTGCCGCCGAAGCTTCTTTATGTGTGCAAGCCGTAGATAACAAGCCTGGAAAGGTTTCAGTGACAGTCAATCCTCCATTGGTTTCTCTCTGTGTTTGGCTGACAACCACGTTGACCAGCTCGACTTTGAGGTCAAGAAACGGAAAATGCCCACTGTGTACTGGTCTGATATTGTGTTGTATTGGATTTTCCCATCAGGGCCGAAGTCAAAGCATTTTTTGCCCTGGTTAGTGTGGAAGAAGCCATTTCAAGCTGCTCATGTTCCTCACTTGGATGGAATCTTTTACTTGCCCTTGCAAAAAGGAACAAGATACAAGGCACACCGATGGTGCGGACGTGTGCTATGGTTAACATGCTAAATGCATCACAGCAAGTACTGTTGCAAAATAGGAGCAGTCAGCCATGTGTATTGCCAAAAGATGGCAGCACAGTTCTAGCGGACCAGTACAATACAAGAGAAACTTCTCTTGATTGGTGCTCAATCAGGAATGAATAGGTCCGCTATATGTATTGAATTGGACCGTAGTGACACCTATTGGTCAACTCACTGACATCTCCTATTGGTGTCTGTTTTCAAAGTAGACCTAGGCCTACTTGCTGAGTATATTTTATCTTCCCAGCAGCAAAAACGCGCAAGTCAAGGGTCTAAAATCCCTTTCATATATTCACCCATCAGAAAAGAAAACAACGTCAAGGGTGCAGAAGGAGCGGTACCAGGGCCCACAGTCAGAGATGATGAGCAGTAATCTCGTATTCTAGTTCTTTGCCTTGATTTCTTGATTGTATCCTCATAATCTCTTTTCTGGAATGTTGCCTGTATCCTTTGGCATTCCTTCTCTGCAGTCTTCAGAAATTCCCCCACCCTATTTCCATGCGTAATTGTCGCATTCAAATTTTCGCTCAGCGGTGATATATTTTTTGTTCCACGATATTGCAATAATCCAGATGCCTATGGCTCTATCAGTTTAATTAGTGACATATGATCAGTATAAGGGGAACGCTGCCACAGGCATAGTATATAATACAAGACTTCATTTGCATGCCAGAGTCTTTGACACATTTGATTAATTTGCATGCCATGTTTTGGGCAGTTGTACCTAGACTTGATGGCAACAGTTCACAACGAGTTTCATCCATTGCACGAAAGTCGGGCACAAACTACACTCTCTTGTGATTTCTATTCTGATGTGATTGTTTTGCCGTGCAATTAGGGTAATAAATGACTGGTGATTTGAATACAAGATTGAATCTAATGTGCAAGATTGTCCGTGTTTTTTGTCAGTAGTAGTTAAAACTATTCAAATGAAACTGACATCCCGGTCCTGATCAGTTTCCCACAAAAAAGCGTCCATTGTATAGGACTTGGTTTCGGTGTGCCACCCTCTATCGTAGCTAGGATACCCTTTGACGTACCTCCGCACACCACATGCAGCGTCATGCCTGTATCGTCCTTGTATCTTCCGCGGAGTCAAGCGGCGCCTAGCTTGGAAGGCATGCAGTGAAAAGTGCAAGTTACACGGATAAGGATAGGTCAGTTGTGCTCCGTACTGTATCAAAACTCCATCTAAAACTGCAATCAGAAATTCTCACCCATCGACCTTTTTCCATTCCTTTCCATCTGGACAATTTACCATTAGTAATGCTTTCCATTAACCTCATCATAATCCATGGCAATTCAATGTGGATCTTGATAAGTACCATTTTATCATTGGAATTCCTTCCCCTTGCCTCTCCTGGGTCTCCTTGCGCTAAACAAACGGTTTGGTCAACATAATATCAAGCAGGCTTTGATTTTCTTTAGCAAAGTAATCTAAAGGATGTTGTCCACAAAGATGCCGATTCCACCCAATGGGACTAACATTAACCGCCGTTTTATTGCTACCGTGGGGATTAGCTTTGAGAATTGCCATTTATTTGAATACTGTCCAAACTTTGTATGGCTTAAATAGGAACTGAAAGAATTGGCTTGTGCTGTTTCCATGGTATTTGCTAATGGCGGTTGCCTCTGTGGCGGGACACCCTATTTATTTAGGACATCGCTTTCAATTACAAAGAAGTGCAACATTTCATGGGAGGCTTTTAGAATACGTCCACTTCTCATTTATGGAGGATCAGGCTCCAAAGAGTGACTGTTCTAAGATGGCTTCTCGTTAACTCGTCTGCTCCAGCTTTTAGCAGACGGTATCCTCTGTTGAAGTTTTCTAAAAGCCTTGGAAATAAAATGGAATGAATTTGAAGAAACATTCTTCAGATGGTTGATAGGGACAAACTTTCTTCAAATATTTTCCAATCAGTAAAGATAGGATGCAAGAAAACTTCGACAGAAGATTCCATCTGCTGGATTTTGAGGACAGGAGGTCATTTGGAAAAAGCGGTCACCGGGGATAGGCAAATGATCTGCTAATAGATCATGAAAGGAGGATGTGATCCAACTCATTNACCGAGTCTCTAATCATAATTAGCAGACTTTATCCCATCAAAACATGCACACCTGGTGAATGAAATTTGACATCATCCACGAACCGTCCTAAAACTGCAGTAGGCCCTACCTCTTAGGCCAATGCCTTAGCCTATCAAACTGAGACATCAAATGTCAGCTGAGCGCAAGGCCCATGGGCCTCTTGTTGCCATAACCCAACAACATTGCCCTGAAATGGCATCAATTTGAAAAGTTTTAATAGAAATGTGTTCAGTTACGGTACTTTGCAGAATGGCGACCCTAGCCCACTGCCTCAGTAGGTGTCAGTAGTAGTTAAAACTATTCAAATGCAACTGACATCCCGGTCCTGATCAGTTTCCCACAAAAAAGCGTCCATTGTATAGGACTTGGTTTCGGTGTGCCACCCTCTATCGTAGCTAGGATACCCTTTGACGTACCTCCGCACACCACATGCAGCGTCATGCCTGTATCGTCCTTGTATCTTCCGCGGAGTCAAGCGGCGCCTTGGAAGGCATGCAGTGAAAAGTGCAAGTTACACGGATAAGGATAGGTCAGTTGTGCTCCGTACTGTATCAAAACTCCATCTAAAACTGCAATCAGAAATTCTCACCCATCGACCTTTTTCCATTCCTTTCCATCTGGACAATTTACCATTAGTAATGCTTTTCATTAACCTCATCATAATCCATGGCAATTCAATGTGGATCTTGATAAGTACCATTTTATCATTGGAATTCCTTCCCCTTGCCTCTCCTGGGTCTCCTTGCACTAAACAAACGGTTTGGTCAACATAATATCAAGCAGGCTTTGATTTTCTTTAGCAAAGTAATCTAAAGGATGTTGTCCACAAAGATGCCGATNTTGTTGTGTAGGATGGGGAATCCGCCTAATTCCAGGACTGCCGTGAATTTTGCCGAAGACACGTCTGGCGAAAGTGCGAAGCCTCCCTCTAGTCCTCGGCATATTCCGATTGAGTTGCGGAAATAGAATAGCAGGTCAAAGTCAAACAAGAATAATGGCAATGATGATTTTAGCTCCCTATTAATTCTTGTGAAGGTGTCAATAATATTAAAGGGACACGGTCCAAGTTGATTCACCAAGAACCTCAACATGATAAACCACTTCCCACATAATCCCAAGGGGGTCTAATAAGCTCTTTATCAATTCACCCCTTCCCACCCAAGGGGGTCTAATACTAAGGATTGTCTCATTCTACATTAACCCCTTACTGATAATTTCCCAACCAAGGGTGGTCTAATAAAGTACGGTATCTGACATATATCTCGATTCACCAAGGATTGTATGCTGTATCTTGCAACATTAAAATTTAACCCCTTCCCACCACACAAGGGGTCTAATACCTAGCATTGTACGGTATCATGCTATATTAACCCCTTCCCAACCAAGGGTGGTGTAATAAAGATCTGACATGTACAGGGCCGGCGCGGCCACTTTTCCATTGAGGGGGTACACCATCAATAGGGGCACCTACATACAGAGCGACAGCAGGGCCGTAGCTAGCTTTTTTTAACCCCTTCCCACTCTATTCACTACATTTCAGGTCGATCCTGGTTGCCGAAGCACCCCAGATCGCTGATGCTGCTGTTGCTAAAGAGAGAAGCAAGGAAGTGTCTTGAATTTGAAGAACTCGCTCTGAGCCGACACAACATAGGAATGGCAATTAGGGATCAACTGTCGAAATCATAGTACCGGTACAGCGAAGTCTTTCGCCACAGCAGAATGAATTACTCTCTTACACATGTATGCAAACCGTAGGCTTTCCTAAATAAATGTGATTCATTCTTGGCAAAATTGTATTGGACCGAGTCTCTAATCATAATTAGCAGACTTTATCCCATCCAAACATGCACACTTGGTGAATAAAATTTGACATCATCCACGAACCTTCCTAAGACTGTAGTACCTCTTATGCCTCAGCCTATCAAACTGAGGCGTCAAATGTCAGCTGAGCGCAAGGCCCATGGGCCTCTTGTTCCAATATAGATCACAACGAGGTGGTGCACTGTTTAATTTGGACACTAGAAACCAACTGGGGATTGCGATAGGCCGTTATCCATATACCGATATGCGGTGGTGCATTAATTTCGTGTGGCAAATGGAAGATGACGGATGGCATTTTTTTATGTTGACAATCCAAAATACACCTAACCTCAACACAAAATGTTATGTAGATGGAAAAAAAGAGAAATTCACTAAGCAACTTAAGGATATACACCTACCTAGCAAACGCAATGCAAAGCCAGTTATGCCATTGATGTCTGCAGTGCATTGCCCTCTTCGCGCGTCACGGTACAGCCAGTGTCTTTCTCCACCGGGCTTGACTACTTTGGCCCAATGAATGTAAAAAGGGGACGCGGCCGTGGTCAAGAAAAACGCTGGGGGTGCCTCTTCACTTGCATGAGCGTGCGTGCCATTCATCTTGAGCTAGTGGCTAGCCTAAAAACTGATTCGTTCATTATGGCGCTGCGGAGATTCATAGCAAGAAGAGGAAATCCCAAAGACATTTTCAGTGACTGTGGTAGCAATTTCCTTGGCGCTGATCTTGAGCTGCGTGAGGCAGTGCAGTCGTGGAAAACTGATGAACGAGTTCAAGACATGTAGGCTGAAAAATCTATTCAGTGGCATTTTAATCTGCCAAGAGCGCCGCATATCGGCGGCGTCTGGGAACGCCTAATTGCACCAGTGAAGAGGTCTTTGGCCGCAGTGCTACAGAATGCCTGTGTACATGATGACACTCTGCATACAGCCTTATGCGAAATTGAGGCTATTCTAAATAGCAGACCCCTGACCTACAATAGTACCAGTTCTTCCGATCCCGAGCCTCTGACACCACAACACTTCCTCCTGCATCGTCCTGAATTGGTATTTTCGCCTGTCCAGAATAGCAATGGGGACATGACAAGCAGAAAACGTTGGTGTCAGTCGCAATTTATTGCGGACCACTTTTGGCGACGGTGGAGGAGGGAGTATCTCCCAAGACTGACTGTTCGTTCAAAATGGTTGTCAGAGGCCCGGAATCTGAAGGTCGGGGACGTTGTTCTTTTGATGGATGACAACGCCCCTAGAGGTCGATGGCTCCTTGCTCGTGTAGAGGAGACATTTCCCGGCAGTGATGGAAGAGTCCGCACTGTTAGAGTTCGAACCCCATCTGGGGTGTTTGTTCGCCCTGCCACTCAGGTGTGCTTTCTGGAGGAGCCATAGAAATGTAGAGACAACTGAATTTGTCAAGTGAGGTGATGCAACTGGGTTTGCCCTGAAACTGACGCGTAGTTGAAAAACGAGTAAAGAGTCATAAATATAATCTTAGAATTTGAGATACGAGTTGCTTCGTTTGAATGACTGATGTTAGTATTGGTATAGTTGAAGCTTTGATTCCGACAATTTGATCTTTGAAGAACTTTGTATTTCATTGTTTTTGACAGTGCACTGTAAAAAGTGGCGAAAGTCCCGCGGGTAAATTTTACCAATGCCATCGGCAATTTCGATTTTACCCACGGCAACAGGTACCCTGTCTGCGCTTGTGAGCAAATATTTCCCGTTCTTTGGAATGCTCTGGAGTTGGGTAAGAGTTAACCAGCGCAGTGGGTTAGTGTCACCCACCGCATGTAAACATTGTGGTTACTCACAATTATGGGAAAAAAATTACCCATGGTAAACTTTTCGGCAGCAATCCTGGAAATGTGCACCGCGGTGCTGTGCACGGCTTCGGGAAACCCAGGCAACAAGCGTATAAGGTCCAGATGGGTGATCCAACATGGGCCCGCAGGATACTGCACCCAAGAACCACATGGGTCCCATTTTGCCCAGAGTATGTGGAGGCCACCTGAGGTGGTAGTACGGTAGGCCTACCGGTAAGGTATAGGAGAAAAAAAAGAAAGTGTGGGAGGGACCCATATTTTTTCTTGGGTGCATGCCCACACGGGCCCATCTTCAACATGGGACACATAGTGGCCCATCCTAGGATCCATGTGTGGCCACCTTGCTCATATGGAGAGTACATTGATGGAGATGCTTTGATGGATTTATGTAAAGAGGATATGGAAAACCTCATTGTCCCCTTAGGACTGCGCAAAATATTCCATAAAATGTACAAGGTGATGTTTGGTCGTCCCATTATATCAGGAATCCCCGATCCTTGCAGCAGCAACTTGAATGTAAGTTTTATGAACTCATAGCTGACATGTCAGACACTGCATGATATTTCAAGAATAGTTTTGATTTGATGTGATCAAGTCAAAAACGAGATACGATCTAAAATAAATGTTGTTGTGTTGCAGACTCCATCAGACTCGTTCAGCCATGTCAGCCGCAGTTCCCTGAATACTTCTGAAGCTTCAACAGTGAGGTTTCCATCAGGCTCAGAGTCAGAATCTCCTCCTACGTGCTGTATGAGCAGTGCACACAGGACTGGGAATGCATCTTGTTTGGTCTACCCTGTGAATATTCCTCCTGTATCGGCATGCTTGAAGGACCTTATCCGCCAGGATATGTCGGGAACTGATGTAACAACTAACAGCCTCTTCATTAGCCCTGTTTACACTACATAAAAACCCGCGTCTCACCCGGGCTTTTTCTGTCTACACCTGTTAAAAGCGCGGGTCTAATAGACCCGGGGATGAAAAGTCCGGGCTTTTTGAACCCTCCGATTTCGAAGGGTTTTTGGAGGGCTTAATTTAGACCCGCGTCTCCTGCGGGTTTTTTAAGTAGTGTAGACGCAATAGACCCGGGCTTTGCCTAGTTCTTGAACACCGCGACAGGCGGCGTGTCTTCTGGGCATGCGCGGTAAAAAGCCAGCACTCCAATTTAGCGCCTCCTCTTCGTGAAGAGTGCGTGCCAGTAACGACCCTATCGCCGGGCGTAGCAATTAAGTTCAGCTAGATTTTAGTAGTGTAGACGCTCGCCGGGTCTCAGGCGGGTTTTTTTCAGGCCCGGGCATGACACGGGCTCGAAAAGCCCGGGCATTTCTATGTAGTGTAACCACAGCTATTGAAGAAATGGTGAACTACTACACTGGGATCAAGCCGGACCTGTCGAAGGATTATGATTCAATCTGTAGAACCCTTGTTGAGCACTACCCCCAGATGAAGGACCCTTTTGGTACCTGCCAGTGGGTGAGTGTTGGTAGCAAATGTCGGGCGGCATAGGAAAAACCTATGCGAAGTCGCTGAAGGCAGGCCTGTGAATGATCAACAAGGGCTGTCCGATTGCCTGTGCATTGAATTGCCTCTTTAACACCAGTTTTGTTAGCTCAGCTGACCAAAGGTCAGCGGAGCTAGTCAAATAACTATTCAGTGGCGTCAGCCTGTCAGTCCTGCAGTCCATCTGTCCAACTATGCCCGACGTTTTGTAACCGTAACAGCTAGAGACTCCAAATTTCTAACCTTCCTAAGACTGCAGTAGCCTACATGTACCCCTTACATGCCTTATATCAAACCAAGGGATAATGTCAGCTGAGCGCCAGGTCCATGGCCTCTTGTTACACGTAATTTCTGCTATTGAAATGTGTGGGTTCACCAAGGCAATAACACTTTTCTCAAATGCGACATCTGACAGGTTTTCCTAGACTGCCTCACACAGATGGTATTGTTTGGTGATCAGCTCTGCTATGTTGATTTTCATTTGGCTTGTTGGCTCACTTGGTTGCCGTTTTCACATTTCATCAAGTGGGAAAGATTAGGCATGTGAGCGGGTTAGATGTCCCAAGCAATTGTTGCTGGAGTGTTTGACCAGCCAGTTTCTTGGCATTCCTCTGTTCAGACTGACCCAGTAAGTGACCAAACTGATCCAGTCAGCTTGCCGTTTGCAGTACGTTGTTAGCAACTACTTGAAACCCTTTGTTTCTCATAACCATTGTGTGGAATCTATTTCTTATTAGCTGTAATTCCCTTTCCAGTATTCATTGAAGAAGAAATTCTCTGAAGCAGTCCGATACCGGAGGAAACGTGCTGCAAAGAAACTTGAGAAGTTCAGCGCTTTTCTGGGGCTTCAACGTCACGTGATTCCTCTTCCAGTTCCAACTACAAAAGGTACACTAACTATGTATTTGTCAGATTTGTTCTTTCACACCAATTTAAAGTGCTTTTCAGAATGTCCAGTGAATTTAGTGAAAGAGAGGTGCTAGGTATAGATTTAGGCCCATACGGTCGTGTAGATGTGGGTGGTACCGGAAGATTAAGTAGGTAGAAGGCTGATGCACTGAAGCTGCGAAGGTTTGTGAAGATTTGCACTAAATAATGTGCTGCAGGAAGCAAATCGCGTCTGCAGAAAACAAGTGCCAAATTCTGAAATAAATGAAAAAGAGAAACATGAATACTAGTAGCTGAATGATATATTAGACAGCTAGTTGTACCTGAGGTTTAAGGCCTACATGTAGGCCTAGGGTAGGCCTATGCGCATGCATGCAACATGCCTCGCGCCTACCGACATGACCGACGGGTAGGGTAGGATAGGGCTACCCCATACAATGCCATACATCGCGTATTATCGTTATTATGTACATGATGCATAACATGCCTTGTCGACTGTGAATGAATGAATGACTTTTGCCAGCACCAAGAGAAAACCTCTCGTCGTGCCAATTGAGACTGGCATTTTCGCCCTATTACAGCTTACCCGGTAGTTATTAGCCTACTTAGTGTAAAAGTTGTATATTGGGTAAGACTTCAAAAATTTGTTCCCTAAATAGTTCTTACAGTGTCCGTTGGTGCACAAAAATTCAACTACCACGACCCTACTGCACGTTGTTCATGTCGTTGGACATGTGACCTGATGACCGTGACCTTCACCTTCGTAGTGGCCTCCTGGCGGCTGAGTCATAACTAACACTATAGCTTTTCTGCCATCTATAGGAGATTGATAGAACTAAATTGTAATTAAAATCGCTAATTCCTAATTAACCAGAGTAGCTAAGGGGCTGTAAAAAGTTATACATGTAGTTGTTTTCGATCGATAGCCGACCTTTGACCGTTTACCGCTCGTCAAAGTGTTGCATATTCCCGTTTAGTTTCGTGTTTAGAATTTAGATTTACAGTGAAGCAAATGATATAACCTAGAATCGGTTCTAAGACATCAAAACACTCCATACAAAATTCACACCCCGTTCATTACTATGCAGTAAGTCTAGTTTGCGCGCCATCAATGACCGACCAATCGCTCGCTGTTGCACGCGTGGTCACTTTCTAGCGATCAATGTGAATTGGTCGATAATCACTCGGGCGAATCTTCTGTCTGCAAAATGCTGAGGTATACAGGGTGTTCCGAAAAGAATGAAAAGAGCGCAGGATCAAACAACGGTAGGCCCTATTTGTGATCGAATAGAACCATCTGTGATGATGTTGCCGGATGCGGGGGGGGGGGGCAGAAACCTATCCTTTCATGACTGACAAGTATAAAGTTCACGGTAAGCTAAGGCCGCTTGGGACAAAGTGTACTTTTTCCAGAACGAAACCGACTGTGGGCAAGTCAAGGGCCCAGGATAGGGCCATTGTGTTGTGTTTCAATGGAAATTCTTTTTAAAACATTGTCCTTATGCAATTGCACGCGATGTTTTCTTCAGAAATCTATGCGTTGTCACTGAGGCATGGGATCAACTGGTTCAGTGTCTTACAGGACACCCTGTATACCTCTTATCAATGAAAACCAAGTCGGCATGCTTTTGAATACCCCACGAAATCAATCTGTCCTTCGTCAAAACTCATTGTAATAGCACCTTTACGGCCCTATTCACAGGCCTGTCAAATGCCAATTATGACTAACATGTGACTTCAACGTGGTGGAGTAGGCGTCACTAAATCGATAATTATGCAGTGATGTCTTAGAACTGATTCTAGGTTATTTCGGCATATTATGCACCTAGACGTAATGTTTCTAGGCGGATAGAACGCCTGTCCTGATGATGTGTTCAGTATTCACGTAATGTGTTAGGTTGTGTTTTGTTGCTAAACATGTAAACACAATACTAAACTCGTAACGCGTCACACCTGGATTTACAGTGTGAGCATGCGCCCCTGCCGCTCAAAAATTCACTCGGGGAGGTCCGGGTGAGTAAACGAAGACGCTAAATGAATGGTCCCTTGTCGGAATCATCGATCCTCGACCCGCGCATATGTTATGTGCTGACTATGTGCCAACCAAAGCAGCTGCAAATGTATAAATAGGAGTAATGTTCATTGGACTGGATCGCGTTGCGTTAATGCGGTTTTTTTTCAGTAACGAGAGTTGTTTTAGCATGTGCCAAGAACGGGATTCATTGAATGTGGCCCACCGGGCAACTCACATGGCCTTAATCATAATTGCGCTGCTGTATTGGCCTTCCTGAAAATGTCTTTTTCGTCCTTCGAATTTTTTTTGGCGAAACGATTAGTTGGGGTTAAACATCCTTCACATAATTATCCTACGTGCTTAGAGAGTGAAAACGTCGCTTCAGACTATTGATGACAGTGGGTTGGCTAAATTATGCAAGCAAGTTCCGAGTTGTAGTTACGAAAATAATATAAAAAACTTTGGCTGTCTCNCTGTTTTCGTACAAATTCACTGATGTGTTTACTTTCGGGTAATCAAAGATGAAGGCAAACTAATTATGATTCTGGCTGTAAACAAACTTTATTCAATAAAGGTTTCGTCATTTATTTCTTGGAGGAGAGTTAGGGGACCTAACCTTAGTTTGGGCGCCTTTTGACTTTGGGCGTCACTGACGTTATCCGTCATCGCTATCATGTAATTGAAAGGCCTGGTTGACTAATGTCGATGCCACATCCACCCTCTTCCGGGATGTAGAAGAAGTACATTAAATGAGAATTTAATGCAAAGAGAATGACAAACAGACACGTCAGCGCTATTAGAGTGGATCGCTTTGAGCAAACTGTCGACGCCTTTAAAGGATAACAAACTGATATCATTCTTTCAACTGTCAAAAGTGCCACGTTCCAACTGGCGAAATGCAAAGAGAAGTACGTTGAGAAGATGTGTATTCCACAGACTGCAGACACAAGGTTTCGTATATCGACACCAAATCTAGCCTTGATCCAATGTCTTAGAAGTGCAGTCCATAACACAAAGGTGTCTGCCACTGCAAGTGTGATAAGTAACGCCCTGGTCGATGATTTCCCGAATTTCCGTACCAGAAGAACGAGGATTGTCAAGGTGTTAAAGATAGTTCCTAATACAATTAAAAATGGTGGTACCCATATCCAGAGATGTGCTGAAAGACGATATTCCCAGATCTCTTCTCGGCGTTCCTCTTGAGAAACCGAAGATATGAGAATTATAAACGTCACGATTGAGTTTTGGTCAAGAGATCGCCGAGGTTTAATCGTAGGAATTAGTCCCTCGTCGTTGGCAGTCATCGTCGTCATTTCTGGTTGGTTTTACTCTGTGTCAGCTTCAGGACACGTTTGTTCATCGAGGCAGTATTCGCTGTATTTAGTGTTTGGAAGGACAACAGAGATTACCATTGCCTTGGATTGGGGACCTTGAAAATTTTCACCTGTAAAGTCTTCCAGTGCCTGCATAGGAATTGGACAGTTTCCGAAAAACTCTCGCAGATTTTCGAGCTGGACGCTCGACTTTGCATCATTGGATTGTACCGCCTGGACGCAAGGATCCCGGAACCGCCGACAGGCGGCAGTACACGACGAAGGCTATTTGTGGATCTCTGTTGATATTTTTACAGTATAGGCGATTTGGGGGTTTGTAGCTCATAGGCGTTCGTTTGGCACCAAGGGATGAAGTTGCTCTTTGTTATGGCTGTCCACCAATAGATAATAGGGAAAGATGTAGATAGTGACTCATACTGCGATGTTGAATTTAAAGATATTTGGGTGTTTTCAGAGATAATTAGACAAGCACAAGTCTTGTTGACGTAACGATAGGCCGCCGCCTGTTGCAAGCGCTGTACTCCTCTGAGTCAAGTATGGCAGAGAAGGTATGCATTGTGTCAGGCGGTTGAATAGCACAGGTTTTCGTGACGTCATGTTTTTTTGGCCGCCGGCTTATGATGTACACATTGTGTGGGGCTGTACAGTGTATAAATGATTGCAGAAAGTCAGGCGATTCAACAGCTCAGATTTTGATGACGTAGTCCTAGTCGGAACAACCTTCGAATAATGTATGTATGCCCATTGTGTGGGAGCGTGCAGTGTGTATACAGGGTGATCAATAAAAACAGTCACGAAACAAAAACAGTTCTGGACGTGGCAACACAATAAGGCCTACATTTGACATCTCCAAGCCTGCTGGTCAGTAGGCCTATTTCACTTCTAATTTCGCAACGACAAGCTCCCTCATTTCGTGAGAGGGTGCATTGGCTTGATGCACAATGCACCCTCTCACTCTGATCAATAGAGGCCTAGGACCTACGCCTGCCTAGGCCCCTACTTTCATCTGCATCAATGCAATCATTGTACGGCTGACGGGGCATTCAACATATCTTTCTACAAAGAATCTTTTAATTTTTGCAAATCACCTTTCTTCTACATAGCCCCCCCCCCCCCCCTTGAA
>NMRB01003977.1:6493-30734 GCA_002633025.1 Notospermus geniculatus | reverse complement strand
GATGGTCTGTGGGGCTAAATACAATCGCATGCTTTTCTTCTATTCCAGTCAGGCGAAATCTACACTGCTGAGAATTTAGCTGGAATGCAGGGATTATGCAGTGACAAATGTCGATTGTCGAAATAAATTAGGCCTATACCTCAGCAGGAAGAAAACCAATCCATAAAGCCATGATATTTTGAGGTCAACTGCTTCAGCTCCCATGGGGACTATTTATTCCATTCTAAGAAATTTAAAACCCCTCTGTATTCAAATTGAAAAACGCGAATCATCGCCGCGATTCTCGACGTCAGTGCATGACGTCACGACGTCAGCGTAGTGTAAAATGTACTGCGCTCTGCTGAATACATTAGGGCTCTCCCTGGGGTTTTTTCAATGCGTGCTGAAAACTAGGCCTTGATTCTCTGAAGTACGTGTCGGACAAGCATTTTGGAGACCTTCACGAGCTATGAGACCTCTATGTGCACTCTCCTAACATTTTGAAAATATCGTAAAATTCATTACAGTGGGGCTTTAAACCCCGATGTGACGTATTTTTTAGCAGACGATAAATTTTTCACTGTCTTTTCTGCTGTGTGAAAATCTCAGTTTGGACCCAATATAATGGTCACTTAAAGGGACTATAGGCCCACGTTTACCAATAATCAAATTGCTGATTAGGTGGTGATGTACATTCAGGAATTAATGAACATACTTTGAAATCCTGAGGTTCTGTAACCAAAATTACTTTGGCAATACAATCATATGGAGCCAGACAGCAGGTGATCCCCTTGCATATTCGTAATTGCTTATCATCTTGACTTACTGTGTTTCCACGCATGGAAAGCCTCCAATGGAAAGCCACCCTTAGGCCAGGAATCCACCATCGCATGATCTGCCACGATCGGCAGCAATGGCCGATCAAACAGATCATGAATCGCAAGATTTGAACATGTTCATCTGCCCCACCACAAATCATGACCCCGGCTGGCGTAATCCATTCGCAATCGACCAGACTCGAGTAACAACGTCGTGCGCAATTATCCACAAGTTGGTCTATTTTGTTAACCAATCAGTGACCGGCATTTTTTAACCCCGCATGGGCGCTGCCGTATTGAAAACGTCACATGTTCACAATTCGCATGACTGCCAGAACTTTCCGTTGCTGTACGGTTACGATTCCACCGTGTCCGGATGCCGCCTGTTCCACGATGAGCGCACACATTCTCAATTTTGCGGCCTGACCGTGATTTCTTCACTTGATGTAGCCTGGTTCCCTGACCACCGTCAGATGGCGCTGCGTAGGCTGCGTAGACGGTGACCAGGCAGAAGCCGCGGGTTTACCAGGAATTCCTGGTAAAGGGTATGGCCTCGGGATTCATAGCGTCAATTAATCGGACAAATGAAAAGGGCGAATTCGGGAATAATAATAGATAGAAAAATATGAATTTAGATAATCAATACTTGTTACATGCAACACTGGTGAAAAGAACGAGCATTTATAAGTTCGAAGTATTTTTTATACTTTGACGAATCGATTACTCAGAATCGGTAGGCTGGCTTAAGGCGCCGCTCCACGTGACAGTTTTCTGTCGAAAGTTTGCTGTCAGATAGTCAATTATTGCTGTCAGACAGCAAAAATTGCTGTCATACAGTACTGTATGACAGCAATTGTTGCTGTCTGACAGCAATAATTGACTATCTGACAGCAAACTTTCGATAGAAAACTGTCACGTGGAGCGGCGCCTTTAGTCTCGTGCCCAAAACAGGTCATCCACGGTGCAATAACGTAACTTCTCAATCATGCTCAGCGGCTACTGCCTGGCCTCCGCCTACGCAGCACCATCTAGACGGTGGCCAGGGAACCAGTACACTTGATGCTGATTGTGCCGTCGTGGCGCAGCTTTTGTAGGTGCAAGATGACATCAGCATAACTACATCAGCTACATAAGCTACCCTGATGACATCAGCTACCCTGATGCACGTACCCGTAGACAGAAACTGTCACTTACCTACTCGTTCTTGGGGAAGTCCAGCCTGTGGCGTGAAGAGGACCCCGTGCTCTTTCCCAGACCATGAATCGAGTGAAATCAATAACCGACTGGCGCCATAGATTTGACGGATTTTTCGCAACTCCCGGTTAGGCTGACGACTACGACTAATAGAAAATCGTTACCTGTTGTGGTCGGTGGTCTATCCGGGCGATTGCGAAACCCCCTATTTATCTTCATTACTGTGACAGGGTGCTGCCACCCAAGAAAAAGCGAAGTCGATTGCAGAATTTTGCAGAACACTTCGTTACTTGTATAACTGCAATGTCTTGGTGTGAGCTCTGCGTCTCAACAGCCAAGAAGATCCTGAACCAGCAAATCACAACGACGACGTCTCAATGACTCGCGCTCTCTTTGACTCTGAAAATGCGGAACCCTGGCAGGATAAACGGACAGATACATGCGTCCTGGATTTTCACGACCTGTATCGATGTTTCCCACTGACGTCACACGGCCGCCATATTGGCCGTCAAAATGAAGCCATGGAGGCTGCCATCTTGTTCTCGGTTCAAAAGTTTAGCGGCCCGTACAGACCACCGGGAGCATACAACTCAACAAATCACTTTACCTCTCACAGTTTCTGAGCATAAGTAGTTGGTCTGGTGTGAAATCCGTGTTGAAAACAAAGCGAATCGTCCATACGGCTTGCTGTAGAAGAGGCCGATGTCTGCCGACAACGTTAAAACTGCGTGCTGAACGCTGTGTTGATGCTGTGACGTTGGTCATTTGACGGCCAAAATGGCGGAGATTTTGAGCTATGACCTCTATACCAGATATCAGATTTTAAGCTGTTCCCTTTAAACCACTCCTACACAGAGGACAACATCACCGTTCTTCCATTATAAATGGCTACATGTGTCCTGAGAGTAAAGTCACCGTGGAGAATCGGCAGCGCATTAGCCGAGTTTCTCAGGTGGCAGCACTGGTATCCGAGTCGAACATGGCGGCTGTGTCACATATCGATGTGTGTGTTGCCGACTAAAACGCGAAAGATGGAGAGTTTCGGTCGAGGTGAGCGAACTTAAGTCAATTCGAGGATGATCTAGTGATAATTTGCAATAGAACACGCCGAAATATAGGTGCTGACATGGCTGAAGGAGTGTTGTTTCTTTGTTTGAAGTGGAAATGTTCGTAGTGTAGGCCGGTTGTTTCATTGATCGCAGTGACCAGCTGATGACACTTGAACGTTTCCACTTCAAATGTAAAATCGACTACGTAATTCCAATTAAGGAAGCTTTAGATTAATAGACGATAAACTGGAGGTCATCCTCGGCATGGTCTAAGGCTCCAGTTCCATAGAGTTCACGTGTACACTTTTCTCGCGTTCCACTTCACGTTTTCCTTTCGTTCCTCGGAGAAAGCATGCCACAGGACAGGTAATGTGTGTCTCGTTGTGCGCTGAATCGAGGAACGAAAGGAAAACGTGAAGCGTGGCGCGTGAAAAGTGCAAACGTGAACTCTATAGAACTGGAGCCTAAGCGTGTATACCTTTCATCTTCAGTACATTTGCTCCCCGCTTTGGAGTTGACATCTTCAACATTTGTGACACAGCCGCCATGTTCCGACTCGGATACCAGTGCTGCCAACTGAAAAACTCGGCTAATGCGCTGCCGATTCTCCACGGTGAAAGAGTAGAGAGTACGACAAATGCATGCATCCAAGATTATTCTCTGTCAGCGAAAGTCAGTGACAAGCTGGATGAACCAACAACTGGGAAATACAGAAACCCTATGGCAACTATCAGAGCGTTGCCAATCGAGCATGCCCGCCGATTTATCTGCTACTTTTTTTCCAACATAAAACGACTCGGATCGGAGGCTATTTGCTGCGCATACCTAATTATGATATCGAATGAACAGGGGCGACCGCCACGAAACTACGATAGCACTAAGGGCCTAACAGAGAAATTCTGTAATGGTAAAAGCCATTGCATACCACTCTGTTAGGCACTGTTAGTGATATCGGAGTTTCGTGGCGGCCCGCCCTGATGTACAATAATGCAAGGACATAAACCAGGCGGATGCGAGCGTCCGTTACTTGACACGCACTTGGTACAACAGCCATGGAGGGAGGTGTTTCACCTTGTCTTTTTGGGCATGAATTTGTGTGGCACCCTCTGTAGTCCGCCCCCTCGGGGCGCATGGGTGTGACTCGTAAGAGTTTTGCGAGAGAGAATGAGGGAGAGTGAGACCATGACCTTTCAATAGAATTAACAACAGAGTGAAATCTGTCACTCTCGTTTCACAGTGCATCCATACACTCAGGGAAACAGTGAGAAACCGGAACACTGGTCACAGTGTTCCCCATCTTGACATATCAAGGCCTACGGTCACTTCGCCCTTCGAACTACGCTCCCTTCACCCTTGACATTTTGCCTCCTGAATTCCACTCGCAGCAGGTTGTGCCGTTTATCACGCTCAGCCCCACTGCTGTCATCAAAAATAATCCAATACAAAATATTTCACCAAAAACATAACGTTAAGCACACCTGTGTTCTTTATTACTTGATATCAAAATCCTTCATTTTACAGCATAATTCGTCAAAAAACAATAATTGTTTTTTAAATCGCGAGGAACATCGATAGAAAGAAGAGCCAACTTGAGAGCCAATCAGAAACGTCCTCGCATACATTAGTAGTCCACACTGACATCTGAACTTCGACGCCTAAATCCAGCAGAGTTGAAGCCGAGTAAAACATGAATTACATCCCTTTCCCGGTCATAGTTGACACAAACAAGTCCTTCCCTGATGCAAATACATGAATAGTATCCTTCTGATGTGAAGCTAGCGACGAAACGTTGAATTTTCCACAAATTTCTGACTCCAAGGGACATATCGAAGTTCTGAAGCCGCCATGTTTGCTCTGTTGATTCACCATCGAGCCTAGGTGTATCCGTTTACATACACTACGTACTTCGTGTACTTCGTTCATTGCTCATATCCTGGAGGCGAGGTAGCTTGTTTCCAAACCTATGAATGATTGGCCGCTCGTCTCTCGGCGGCAGTGCCAGTGGAAATATGGGTAGTACATGTATCAGGCAAGGGTGAATTGAGCGAGGGTAGGAGTGACAGGAATACTTGTCAGGGCAAGATGAATGTTCCAGTTTCTCAGTCTTTCTGGTGTAATGGAACTTTATGTCCCTCGATATGTGATGTCTCCCAACAATCTATTTACGGATTAAGCGGCACCATTGACTTGGACCCTAGAAAGACCAAGACCCTTAATCCTGTGGCAAACAATACAGGGGGACATCAGGAAGACGATATTCTATCACACCGTCATTAGGAACCCTCTATCTCAGCAACAGCGGCAGTAACATATTTTTCGGTTCAACTTCTGAAAACCGTCATTTTTCATCCGCACCCTGTGAAAAGATTCTAGATTGTGGGAAAAATCCTCTGCGCCCAAACGAGTAGGGTTACTCTGCCTCGTGGCTCTTTTCTTCTCTGTTGTTGTATGTTCCTACACCAGCTGGAACCAGTCCTGTGTTGACGCTGCAAAAACCAGCTTGACCCAGTTTTAAACTTACGTGGATATTGTTGCACAAAATAAGCCCAGTTGGCGAAATACTTTGAAAAGTTCTTCATTCAAAATCAAATCAAATCAAATCAAGTTATTAGCCCAGTAAAGCACATATACACAGATTTGCAGATATGTGTAACATTCAATAGCGATTTGGGTATAAAAGTTATATGCCCCTATCATGGATGCATATAGTATATATTTGCCCAATTATATTGGATGCAGGAGGCAAATATACAATGTAGGCTCGCTGTGTGCTACTACTTAATATCCAATAACCAATCTTGGGTATAGGAAGTATGTTGTCGAACGTTGGATGGCGATTTAATGTATACCGTCCGAAAAATGTGTAATATTTATCAAATTGTTGCATTAGGGAAAAAGAACTGTTTCGGGTAATGAATTTAAGAAAGGAATTAGTAACGCAGATAATGGGTCATATGAATAAAGACTAGCAAATGCTTTTACTTGGATTTTGCAGTACAAATACACCACGGTATCCTGTACAAATCTGAAGTAAAAGCATTTGGTAGATTTTATTCATATCACCCGTTAACTGAAAGTGAATTTATGACCACACCATGACATGGGAGATGAAATGTCCAGGGACATTGTGCTCACATCTGTAATAAGTCTGCATTAAAGTAAAACTGTGACTCTCATGGTGAATGATGAAGGATCAGAACAGATCTGAGGTAAGATAAAGCTGAATACACAAAAGTATTAATTTTTTCTCTGGAGTGTCGATTCCTTTGATGCTTTAGTTTCATGACTTGTTTTTCAGCGACTCGGATTCAAGCTTCCGCCAGAACATTTAACGGGCCATGGGGCCACATGAATAAAGACTAGCAAATGCTTTTACTTCAGATTTGTACAGCATTGCCCAGTGCATTTGTATTGCAAAATTCAAGTAAAAGCATTTCCTAGGCGTTATCCATATGACCCTATGTACTGCCACTTTTGTCGACAGCTGGCGCCACCGGCGATTATTGCATCATTACCAATACCGTAGTTTTGCCTTTCACCCCAGTGTTGGAGAATGTATGATTACAGTGCAATAATGCATACGCGGATACCCAAAGTACGAAAGTTACTCTACTTGCGGCGAGGTTGATAAGTGGTAGTAGTTCAAAAACAATAGGGAGGTTGAAATCAGCGAATTATCACGGATCCTTATACGTATACGGATAGAGTTCTGTACAACGAGGACAAATTTTGTGTACCGTACATTTTGCGGTATGTTCAGCGCAGGATAGAAAAGGAATACCGTGGCCTATTAATGAGAAAATGCAATTAGAATCATTCAACTGGCAGTGGTATTTGTAAACGTTTTAGTGCAACTGTCCATCCCTTAATCAAACGATCTCTAGTACACCCCCTCATATTTTTGGTAACGTCTGAAGTTTTTTTTAAACTAAGAAAAATAATAATTCTAAAGCTGCCCATACACGATCAATATTATTGCACAATATGAGGATCACAATGGGCAACATTACTGTCAATCTTTCTTCTAACTATCGTGCTAGAAGCACACGACCACCCATTTGGGCCCCATATTGTGCAATAATATTGTGCTGTGTATGGGCGGCTTTAGGAAAACTTTTTTGACTGAAAAGTGTAACTGTCGTAAAGTGCCTGGAATAGTTTGTTGTGGTTATCCATTATCTTGATCATGATATCATAGCTTTCCTTACTGAATCAAAAGTACTTTACATACAGGGTGTCTCAAAAAAAGGTAATCCAACTTTATGGGGTTAATACGACCAAACTAAGTACATTTCCGCCAGGATCATGGTATCACCTTAAAGTAGAGATTATGAAAGTTAAAATGACACCAAGGATTTTTGTCCAGGGCTATGCATGATTGAGCACCATCATCCAGAAGTTTAGCTTCTGGATGACGGTGCTCAATCATGCACTTATTTTATTTTATATTACATGTATTTTACACTTATTTATTCATTGGTTTACGGATCCGCCGCACTTGTTTTTCCAAATTTGGAAAATAAAAATAATTGAAAAATGGCATTATTTTTTTGCCTCCGCCCACAAACTGATTACCCAATCAATAAAAATAAAAATAAAAAAATTAAGAAACAACGCTATTGTTTTACTGCCGAATGCTGGACGACCTTGCCTGACGAAAATAATTCACAGCGGTTGTAACATTCATTCCCTTTCCCATACATTGGAGTGTCATGAAGTGCCCCAAAGTACACTTTTATAGCCGCCTGTCACATGTCTGACGAAGCTAATAAAAATAATCAAATAATTACAGTTATTTTTATCTTTATATTCCGCCCTCCTGTCAGGGGTTTTCAGGGAAAAAATCCGTAAACCAACAAATAAAATCAGTGCGACCTTATGGCGCAAAAATGCGGCTGGTTCACTTTCATGTGAAACAAAATCAACAGAAATTCTCATTGAATTAAAGATATTCTTTTTTAGCAGACATTCATCAACATGTTTCAACATTCCAGACATCTGGCGGCCGATTTCCAAATCCTCTCACTCGCCAACACCTTGAACATGGCTGCCGCCTCTCTCCTCTCTTCGTTGCTTGTATAACTGCAATGTCTTGGTGTGAGCTCTGCGTCTCAACAGGCAAGAAGATCCTGAACCAGCAAACCACAATGACGAGGTCTCAATGACTCGCGCTCTCTTTGACTCTGAAAATGCGGAAGCCTGGCAGGATAAACGGACAGATACGTGCGTCCTGGATTTTCACGACCTGTATAGTGGTTTCCCACTGACGTCACACGGCCGCCATATTGGCCGTCAAAATGAAGCCATGGAGGCTGCCATCTTGTTCTCGGTTCAAAAGTTTAGCGGCCCGTACAGACCACTGGGAGCATACAAGTCAACAAATCACTTTACCTCTCTCAGTTTCTGAGCATAAGTAGTTGGTCTGGTGTGAAATCCGTGTTGAAAACAAAGCGAATCGTCGTTACGGCTTGCTGTAGAAGAAGCCGATGACTGCCGACAACGTTGAAACTGCGTGCTGAACGCTGTATTGATGCTGTGACGTTGGTCATTTGACGGCCAAAATGGCGGCGATTTCGAGCTATGACGTCACGTGGGAAACCTCAATATCAGATAGCAGATTTTAAGCTGTTCCCTTTAAACCACTCCTACACAGATGACAACATCACCGTTCTTCCATTATAAATGGCTACATGTGTCCTGAGAGTAAAGAGTAGAGAGTATGACAAATGCATGCATCCAAGATTATTCTCTGTCAGCGAAAGTCAGTGACAAGCTGGATGAACCAACAACTGGGAAATACAGAAACCCTATGGCAACTATCAGAGCGTTGCCAATCGATCATGCCCGCCGATTTATCTGCTAATTTTTTTTCTATCATAAAACGACTGGAGGATGGGAGGCTATTTGCTGCACATACCTAATTGAGATATCGAATGAACTGTACAATAATGCAAGAACATAAACCAGGCGGATTTGATTGATTGATATAATTTATTTGACCAAAATGAAGAATACATAAACCAGAGGTGCAAAGTGACAAAATAAATGGTCAAGGAGACCCACACTAAGGCCAATAGAGACCGCTAGCGTGCGGCCACCCCAAATTATACAATTATCCATGGAGGTATTATTGAGAAGGAGCGAGCACGGCCCTAATCACTGTGACCACAATTCCACGCCCCCATTTTTTGCCATTGTACCCTTCTATTGTCCGGTACCCTCGCTAAGCTCCTTGAAGGCAATCATGAATTCCGCCCAACTCTCAAAGTGCAGCGCCATCTATAATACATATCGCTTTTTCCCAAACATGTTCCTGCGTTTTTCTCCACGTTCGGAATTAGATAACCGGCCATTTCGAGGGTGACTGAATTTGATTAATTGTCCGCTATGTTTTAGTGAAAAAATCACCGAAAAAGACCCATTTCCAATAAAGATATTTATGTTTTAAGGTGAACATGATAATGATAATGATAGTGAGATTCTTCGCATCTGAAAAGTTTGAAGAGGATTGCGTTTTGATATTTTGAAAGATGATTAGTGCAGGTAACATGTACGGGTGGTCGTTTCAGTGCGAGATGCTGCGAGGTGCTGTTTTTGACGCAATGAAAACGATGAATTTTTCAGTTTTCTTGCGTAGGCAACATCCACTGCCATTGTTCCCTTCTATTGTATGGACTCTGACCATTGTACAAGGGAAGTGCTGACTGCACACGGAAATTACCGAAGATGAGATCGGGCTTTTCCGACCATCATGCGGCGTTATTAGCCTATTGTCCCCCTAATCACTTTAGCAAACAGCGGAACGATGATTGTACTGTTTGATGTGGGGTCCGTGCTCGCTCCTTCTCAATAATACCTCCATGAATTATCCAAGGTACAGAAAAGCACAATGTTGTGCAATACAATGTAGTTCTACATTCGGGTTTCAGCCCAGTCTTTTCTAGAGTTTCAGATTGCAAAGTTCCACTTGAAAAAGACCCCGGTTGGGGTCGAAAATTCGTGAATTCTGGAGATTGACTTTTTGTTTATTACCAAATTATACAATACTTATATACATGAGATATCTACATGGTGGCTGAACAGGTTGGCGGTGGAAGAGTACTATGGAGAAGAAGGAGAGAGGGTAAATATAAGAATTTGATAAGTAGATCATCTTTATCGGTATAAGAAGTCTGTAAGGAGCAGGAAAAGCAGTTTGGAATGTAGCAAGTAGGGTCGTAGTGTCGAATGGTGTAGTTTCTGTAGTAGTTGACGCTAGCGTCCGTTACTTGACACACAAACTTTAACTTGGTACAAAGTCATGGACTTTAAACATGTTGGAGGTGTTTCACCTTGTCTTTTTGGGCATGAATTTGTGCGACACCCTCTGTAGTCCACCCCCTCGGGTAACCTGGTTCCCTGGGCGTCCGACGGTGGCGCTGGCTGACGATTCGTGTCGAAGCCCAGGTATCTGCAACTCGGACGACTGACCGGAATCCCGGCTAGTGGGAAGCCGTTGATTTCAGGCGTCGATTAAACTTCGTGTAAATCAAGTTATTAGAATATCTAAAATCTTGTGATCATTAGTACGTTTTAGAATACATGTAAAATTTCTAATAAAGTGGAAATTGACATTTTTAATCGACGATTAAGCTCTGCCTTATTTTGGAGTGAATCGAGTGCCTGAATGAATCGCATACAGAGTCAAATTTCAAATTTAAGATGGCGTCTTCGCTTTGGGCCAGTTCAGATATTAAAATCATGGAAAACTACAAGTATATCGACGATACATTTGAGTTATCCATTGCGAGTACATTTTCTACAGACGTTGTTGACAATGTGCAGCAGAGAAGTCATTTCTGAATGGTAATACACACATATACATCTGTTTTGTACTTCGCTTTTGGATACGGTTTTCCCAATGATGACGTCACTGCCCAGGGCCAGTAATGCCTTGCCTCGGCCCTGGGCTCTTGTAATGTTTATTCTTATTTGCATAAATAAACACTTTCAAACAAACGTCACTGCTATTTATAGACGGTTGTGGATACCTGGGCTCCTACACGAATAGTAAGTGCCACCGTCGGAGCCCAGGGAACCAGGTTACCCCTCGGGGCGCATGGGTGTGACTCGTAAGAGTTTTGCGAGAGAGAACTGAGGCAGAGTGAGACCATGACTTTTCAATAGAATTAACAAGAGAGTGAAATCTGTCACTCTCGTCTTTCTGGTGTAATAGAACTTTATGTCCATCGATATGTGATGTCCCCCAACAATACATTTACTGATTAAGTGGCGAAAACGTTCTCTGTCGCAAAATTACTGTGATGACTTTTTTATCCATCCTGGCCATCTTCCGGCCACTTTTGAAGAAAAAATATTTCTTGCTTAAGCGGCACCATTGACTTGGACCCTAGAAAGACCAAGACCCTTAATCCTGTGGCAAACAATACAGGGGGACATCAGGAAGACGATAGCATTAGATTCTATCACACCGTCATTAGGAACCCTCTATCTCTTCTCAGCAACAGCGGCAGTAACATATTTTTCGGTTCAACTTCTGAAAACCGTCATTTTTCATCCACATTCTAGACTGGGAAAAATCCTCTGCGCCCAAAACGAGTAGGGTTACTCTGCCTCGTGGCTCTTTAAAGGGCCTCTAGAGGCAGCCAGCATGGCAGGGGAAAACCCCGGGGAAAACCCAGGTTGAATACCTCGTACTAGTGATTATTATGTTAAAGTGGCGCCGCCTGGCCGAAGAACCGATACTGATAGTAGCCTAATGGCGAGCTGCCTCTAGAGGCCCTTTAAACCAGCTTGACCCAGTTTTAAACTTATGTGGATATTGTTGCACAAAATAGGCCCAGTCGGCGAACTACTTAGAAAAGTTCTTCATTCAAAATCAAATCAAATCAAATCAAGTTTTATCAGCCCAATAAAGCACATAAAATATACACAGATTTGCAGATCTCTGTAACATTCAATAGCGATTTGGGTATAAAAGTTCATATGCCCCTATCATGGATGCATATAGTATATATTTGCCCAATTATATTGGATGCAAGAGGCAAATATACAATGTAGGCTCGCAGTGTGCTACTATTTAATATCTAATAACCAATCTTGGGTACAGAAAGTACGTTGTCGAACTTTGGATGGCGATTTACTACCATGTGTCCCAATAAATTATGTTGGTTATATTTCTACGACCAAATTGGATCAAATGGTTAAAGTAGGGCCTAACATGTAACATGTAATAGACCTATCCATTTGCCCAGTTTGGTCATTCAAGCGCGAGGGCGTGGTTTAGGGTGTAGGCCAAGCCAAATCAGTCTGACTTCAGAGTGCCACTGGATCAATGCCTTTTTACACAAATGAACAGCGCACCTTCATGGTGTTGCAGTATCAAGAAACTGAGAATGCTGCTGAAGTTAGGCGACGTTTTGGTATGAGGAACAAAATGTAACCAGTATGCCACCTGTCATTTTACTTCTTTACCGAAGAATTCATTGGTTTGGCCTTACTTCATGTCACAGTCGTCGATCACCAGTCATTGCACCACAACCAGTATTTAGGCCTCCCCTTAACCCCTTCATCCTATTTGGTGGTATAAATGTAACCAACATAATTTATTGGGACACATGGTATATCATGTATATAGGCCTACCGTCCGAAAATGTGTAATATTTATCAAATTGTTGCATTAGGGAAAAAAAACTGTTTCGGGTAATGGATTTAAGAAAGGGATTAGAAATGCAGATATTAACTGAAAGTGAATTTATGACCACACCATCACATAGGAGATGAAATGTCCAGGGACATTGTGCTCACCTCCCTAATAAGTCTGCATTAAAGTAAAATTGTGACTCTCATGGTGAATGATGAAGGATCAGTACAGATCTGAGATAAGATAAAGCTGAATACACAAAAGTATTAATTCTTTCTCTGGAGTGTCCTTTCCTTTAATGCTACATGATGTTTACACACAGCCTTAGTTTCACAACTTAGTTTAGCCTTAGTTTTTCAGCGAATCTGATTCAAGCTTCCGCCACAACGTTTAATGGGCCACGGTATTGCCACTTTTGTCGACAGGTGGCGCCACCGGTGATTACTGCATCATTTCCAATACCGTAGTTTTGCCTTTCACCCCAGTGTTGGAGAATGTATGATTACAGTGCAATAATGCATACGCGGATACCCAAGGAACGAAAGTTGCTCTACTTGCGGCGAGGTTGATAAGTGGTAGTAGTTCAAATATAATAGGGAGGTTGAGATCAGCGAGTTATCACGGATTCTTATACGTATACGGATAGAATTCTGTACAACGAGGACAAATTTTGTGTACATTTTGCGGTATGTTCAGCGCAGGATAGAAAAGGAATACCGTCGCATATTAAAGGAGCTGGACGTCCAAGTTGTAAACACGATATTCACTAGTCTCGGTCACCCAGCCGAATCTGAGGATCGAACGTTTGTGTCGCAGTTCCTGCAGAACGAAACGGTTGGCTGCGCGAGACTACATATTCACTTCAGTACATATCACCGATAATAGATGGCAGCACAGCGTGGATAGAGAACCAGTGAGTGGTTGAGTGAGTTGCATTGGACCGGGCACCAGTCTAACGATCACGGGGTGCTACTGGTGCTGCCACCTTCACGAAGGAATAAAACTAGTTTGCCGACCACTGTTTGTAAACAAACTGGTTTGTTTACAACTTGGACGTCGAACTCCTTTAATGAGAAAATGCCATTAGAAACATTCAACTGGCATTGGTATTTGTAAACTTTTAGTGCAACTGTCCACCCCTTAATCAAACGATCTCTAGTACGGTATGTCCGGCTACACTCCCTCATATTTTTGGTAACGTTTGAAGTTTTTTTAAACTAAGAAAAATAATAATTCTAAGGAAAACGTTTTTGACTGAAAAGTGTAACTGTCGTAAAGTGCCTGGGATAGTTTGTTGTGGTTATCCATTATCTTGATCATGATATCATAGCTTTCCTTACTGAATCAAAAGTACATGTACTTTACATACAGGGTGTTTCAAAAAAAGGTAATCCAACTTTATGGGGTTAATGCGACCAAACTAAGAACCTTTCCGCCAGGATCATGGTATCACCTTAAAGTAGAGATTATGAACGTTAAAATGACACCAAGGATTTTTGTCCAGGGCTATGCATGATTGAGCACCATCATTCAGAAGTTTAGCTTCTGGATGACGGTGCTCAATCATGCACTTATTTTATTTTATATTACATGTATTTTACACTTATTTTATTCATTGGTTTACGGATCCGCCGCACATGTTTTTCCAAATTTGGGGAATAAATATAATTGAAAAATGGCATTATTTTTTTGCCGCCGCCCACAAACTGATTACCCAATCAATAAAAATAAAAAACAATGAGAAACAACGCTATTATTTTACCGCCGACATGCTGGACGACCTTGCCTGACGATAATTCACATCGGTTGTACATTCATTCCCTTTCCCATACATTGGAGTGTCATGAATTGCCCCAAAGCACATTTTTATTATTTTTATAACCGCCTGTCACATGTTCTGACGAATCTAATAAAAATAATCAAATAATTCCAGTTATTTTTATTTTTATTTTTCGCCCTCCTGTCAGGGGTTTCCAGGGAAAAAACCCGTAAACCAACAAATAAAATAAGTGTGGCCTTAGGGTGCAAACATGCGGCTGGTTCACTTTCAATGAAAGTGAATTTCTGTTGATTTTGTTTCACATGATTCATGTGAAACAAAATCAACAGAAATTTCATTGAATAAAACATTGAATGAAACATATTCTCATTGAATGAAACATATTCTTTTTTTAGCAGACATTCATCAACATGTTTCAACATTCCAGACATCTGGCGGCCGATTTCCAAACCCTCTCACTCGCTAACACCTTGAACATGGCCGCCGCCTCTCTCAAAGTCCATATCGACGTACTGTCGAGACAAGTGACCAGCGTAAAGTGTTTTCCACATTGAACTGGCCAAAGGTACTTAGTTGAACTCAGGAATGTGACCAGATCACATTTACCAAGAGGTAGTTGCACAACACTGACTTGGAAACAGATTACGCCTAGGCCTATAGCTCTTTGACAAAGTCAGCCAAAGCTGGTCAGCCATGACACAGGCTGTCGAGGGTTGTGTCACATTCTTATTTGTGATCACACCACTTGGCCAGTTCAATGTGAAAAACACTTTAGCAAACCTATCATTTCCACATCGACGGCGCATGTCCCCAACTGCTCCTCTGACATGTCTGGATTTGTTCTCAGAATGTTGAAACATGTTGGTGAATTTCTGCTAAATAAAAAAATCTTTCATTAACGAGAATTTCTGTTGAAAATTTTGTTTCACATGAAAGTGAGCCAACCACATTTTTGCACCCTAAATTCTGGATGATGGTGCTCAATCACGCATAGCCCTGGACAAGAATCCTTGGTGTCATTTTAACGCTCATAATCTCTACTTTAAAGTAGTCCTGAACCGGCCAGCAAAAGTTGGCACCCGATCATTTTCACCGCCCACGAAAATGGAACTTCCAATTTCCGCTCCTGGCTTCTGAGCATGCGCAGTACGCTAACTTAACTGAGTTTGTCAACACTGACATGGTCGAGCAAACCGCAGCAGACAGGATGCCAAAGCGAAAAGTGAACGAAGGGAAAGGACGGCCTAAAAAGGTAGCAAATGCTGATCAGCGGCTGTGGATTTGTCCAGAGAGGTTACCGAAGTGGCTTATAATGAGGAACGCGCACAACAAGCTCTGCCAATAGGGGGCCCTGCAGGCAGATGACCCATGGTTGCAATGAGAAATCCTTTTGCAAAGTCAATAATTATTGAATATATTTCATCCCTGAATTACACTGCACGGGAAAATAGCACCAAAAATGTAATTTTATTGGTCCGTATATTCTATTTTGATGAGTTTTATGAAGAAAATCAACAAAATATATTTTTAATTGAAAATGCATTGTACATGACATTTTTGTACTGGTGCTGCCATCTGGATTTTTAGTCGTGCGCTGTCCTCATTAAGAACTCCGTTTTAAGACGAATGAGGAGGTTGTTTGTATGTGTGGCATCATTAACATATTGCCGGACGGCGGATCGCGCCGCCGCGCCGGTGAAACGGCAGCTAATTCTGGGGCTTCTTCCAAGAAAAGACCAACTTGCCTGGCAAACTGGCCGACATCGTCATCAGTGGTGTAACTCGTCGTGAATGTATCCTAAAAAACTCCCCGAAATCGAGGAGAAATCGCGACTCGGTGAACTCGTGGCGTCCATGTTGTTTTGACAATCAGCTGTCAGCTATCAGAACTTGCCCAATCAGTGATCCATAAACTAATAAAAGAAACTATAAACGTCTCACTGGAGAATCCAGAGTTTCCCACTTCCAACCCTCATAACTTTCCTCGAACTCAACGGATTTTGATGCCGTTTGTTTAGCAATAAAATATTTGATCTTTTCTACAAACCGTGTAAGTTTCGTCCGAATCAATCTTTGAGTTTAGCCGTAATCCTCATTTGAAGCTAACAATCCCTAGAAAAATAGCTCATTTCGCCGAACACCGTCTCTCGCGATTACCAACGTTTTTTCCTTCAGACTGAAGAGGGCGCAGTGTTTCTATTTTTAGCCACAGTTCGTGGATACTATAAATCAACCTCGACTGGTCAGCTTGCTGGTGATTGGGACCGGCCTGCCGTCGAGGATAATGATCTCGTTAAGGATAACGATCTCGTTAAAATTGGGCGCGTGCCGTTTGACTCTTGTTATGTCATGCATTAGATGTGAGAAGGCGACTGGTGGATGGAAGTGATCTGTATGGGATTGGTTACCGTATGGTTAAGATTTTTAGGCAGAGGATTGTGCTGATCATCGGCGGTGATAAAGTCATGGAGAAGGTTCTTAGTAGTGAGAAGGATACTTGTATTTGCAAAGGTTATAAAAAATTCTTGCCGTCTGGAAAATATTCGTTGTTGAGAAAGATTTTGGAGTATTTGGTGACAGGTCGTTTTAACCACTTGCGGTTCGCGGTAGTGACATGGGGGATTTGTGATGAAAATGCTGCTGTTTCTGTTCACCGACGAAAGGCTGATTTGCCTCCGGAGAAAGGTGGTCCGTGTTCCTTAGGAGAGGTACGTTTTCTAGAGGATGGTTCCAGCACATTCAATGTCAATGGGAAGGAAATTTTTCGAAAGAACTTTATCAAAAGCGAGTCAGATCCAGGAGTATGTCTACCTGCAGCAGGACCATTAGATTTTAATGTTGTGGATTACTGTTTGTCCAAATTGGGATTTAACTATGGATATTGTACTGGAATTCCCAAAGATGAGTACGATTCCGTATGCAGTTTGGTAAGGAAACTGCCAAAATGCTTGGAAAAGGAGGATGGTATCATCCCATGTTATAGGGCAGTTAAGTGTGATCGTTGGATACCCCTCACCAATAAAACAACTAACGATGTGAGACAAAGTTTCGTGAAGGGGGAGGGACGATGCTCTGCTTGTTCGAAGGCATATGCAAGTGCGCGTCGGACCCAGAAGGAAACCGCTGTACATTCTCCTCCAACTTTGAAAAATAGGGCAAATTCAAACTCGAAATTTCCTGCGGCACTTCTCTCTCCCCCGAGTCTATTGGCAAGGTACCGTGGTGTAAGACAGAAGGAGAGGCTAGGATACTAGAAGATACGAAGACTTGAGAAGAAGGTTGAGCAACTGTATTCGGTGGATCTTTGCGACGAGCAAAGCAAGGAACTTGAAGAGTTTGTCAAGTCAATTGACGATAAGGACGTAGACGCGGTGTTGGGAGATATGGTTGCTAGTGACAAGTCCGATGCCTACACAGCTGAAAAAGAGGCGAGGAAGGAGGCTTTTCGGAATGCTTTTTTCGAAGACCAAAAGCGGAACAGTAAGTTGACAAAAAATCAATTTGTTTTGCTTTTAGGCCTACTATCACAGCATCATGACAGCTTGAAAAATAATTCAACCATGGAAAGCATATTCCTATGTATCTCAGCCCATCCTACCACGTCCACAAGGGGCCGACCCGTAGGCTAGGCCATCGGATTGTGACAATTATCCGGGCACAAGATAGACAACGGCCGAAGTTCAATAAGAATAGCGAATCAGTGACCTTAGAATACAGCAAACGAAAAACAATTTGCCCAAACAAGTGCCTTCCCCGCCGAGAAATCACCAGCTTCCCGTTAGGCCTACTCTGCCCCCCCCCCCCGTTTAAAGTCCCCTGGACTACTGATGGCGGGAAATTCTTTGGGCGGATTCCCGTAGAAGAACCAATGCAGCACATCCATTTTCGGGGCGGGATCCACGATTCTGAGAAAAGGGGGGGGGTAGCCGCCGATAACTACCGGTACTTTACTGCCGAACGCCATAGATGCGAAGCCTGAGAATGAAACTGACCTTTTTTGGAGCAAGAGACCCGACTAGGGGCTTGTCCTCAGAGGTTGGCAGACAACGGTCATTGCGGAAATGGTGCTCACGAACTTCCATAAACAAAAAAGGGAATTCCCTGGACTTTCCCCATGCATGCCATACGAACGTCAGTAATCATCATGATCATGGTGATGATCAGAACAAAACAAAACCATGAAAACCCCTAGCCTATCAGCTGATCAGCTCATGAGCTTATTCTGACATGTCTGACCCACACAACAAAAAGTCATTTTCGAAAATTCAAATAGGCCCATTGCCCATTGTGCCTGTGTGGCATTGTTGCCTCCGTGCATACCGGTATCCATGGTATCTCTCCGGCCTGCCGGCTGTTGCCCTGGCATGGCATGCCAATTTAATAAATGAAAGCTCACCTATGCCTCGGCCTAGGCCCTAGGCTAGTAGGCCTGCCAGTAGCTACCGGTGGTACCTACCGGGTAGGGCCTAGGCTAGGCCTACCTAGGCTACAGAATCTGTGATGCCTTGGTTACATTTCTCATCAATTAATTACCGGTACTGGGCCTAAAATAAATTAATTTGTACCTTTCTTTCTTGCAGGAGATGGCAGTCACGGAAACAGATGGAGCATGAGCACATATAGAATAGGTATCATGGTGGTATGGTGGTCTCTTTTCCACGCCTTTGCCTTAATTTCAGAGATAACATTAGAAAAAAAGAAACTTTGGTACAACCACTCGCAGCGCCACGTCATGACGTTAGTGTGCGGGTTCCTCATTATAGACTAGCGTTGGGGGGGGGGGGGGTTAGTCGACCTTATTGAAATTGACCTATTTTGTTTCATTTCAGCTTTGTCTGTGTACTCAAGAAGTCCTGCGGCATACGACTCAATGCGAAGTTGGGGAGTGTTCAACCTTCCATCAAGGAGCACTTTGAAGCGATTTTCAACCGCCCTTCTGCAGAGCAATGGTCCATACTACGACTACATCAGGGATCAGGCAGTCAAATATGAGGCATTCAAAGCGGAGGCTGCTGCAAAAGGATGGGATCTTCCAAATGGTGAAGGAGTTTTAATTCTTGATGAGGTCCATGTAATTGGCAAGGTTCATTGGAACAGTAAAAATGGTCGTATTTCTGGGCTTGCCATTGACCCAGAAGAACTTGTTACACTAGTGGACCTTTCAGATGAACTAGGAAGCAAAGAAGACAGCGTTGCAGAGATGGAGTTCCGTGGTTGTGAACCTGCAGAATACATTCTGCAATTCTTATGGAGGGATCTAAGCTCAGATCGAGATGTGATTGGACCCCACTACAGTACGGCGACGTCTATGACAGCTGAATTTACAACTGATTGTCTCATGGATGCAATGCATGCATTCCAAGTCTATGGATGTAAGGTAGGCTCCATTTTGTGGAAAAGAATGTTACCAGAAACAAGTATTCGTATACTTGTATTTTCTCTGTTGGTAAATGGTACATATTGGTCCTGTGGTTTCTGTTCTTTTTTTAGGTCTCGTGTGTAGTCTTAGACGGTGCCAGTACGAACTTGCTGATGGTGAAGATGTTATCCGGATTCGGTAAAGGTTTCTATGGAGTACAGCGAAGGGCAGATGGTATCGATCATCAAGCAGTGTCACCATGGTTTAAGAATCCGTTGTTCCCTGAGATTAATGTACATTTTGTTATCTGTCCCACACACCAGGTAAGTTAACAGGAAATTGAAAACATCATAATTGTGTGACATCATAATTAACTTGAAAGATGTACATGTAGCGATCAAAACCAACAAGTACTTAACAGTCCCTTGGTACATGTAGATATCACTGCTCTTCATAATATATTTGCACAAAGGAGCCACTATCAACCAGTCTTTCTTTGGTATTGTTTACTCTCAAGTAGCATAGATTTGCCTAAAGTTTTTTTCTTTGTGATGCAGATGAAAAACATGGTGAACCAGCTCTTTGCCAGTCACGAGACAAGAGCTAAACAGTTCCAGCTGAGGGAAAATCAANCTATAAAACGAAGACCCAACTATAAAACGAAGACCCTATCAACTATAAAACGAAGACCCAACTATAAAACGAAGACCCTATCAACTATAAAACGAAGACCCAACTATAAAACGAAGACCCTATCAACTATAAAACGAAGACCCAACTATAAAACGAAGACCCCATCAACTATAAAACGAAGACCCAACTATAAAACGAAGACCCTAACAACTATAAAACGAAGACCCTTTTTAAAATATTTTGTAGGCTATTGGGGTTCTCTACCTTGCTGAGAACTCGATACAGGACCTTCGAGCTGTCGTTCGGAACTTGCCGTAACCCGGTGAAACCTGCATCGGGCTGCGCTGATTGCCCCAACGTTTCTCATGAGTCGGAACACATCACACTGTGACTGGTGACCACTCTCGATGGTCCCATTCGTGGAATCTGGACTATTTTCCAGGGCCTCGAAGGCGGCTAACGAGTCGTCGACAACCGGAACACCGGGACCAAATCCCGCTAGATATTGCGAGACTTGGGTTTGGGATTTAGTCCCGGAGGAAAAATTCACCGCCGCCATCTTGAATATCTCATTGCGCCCCCACCTATAGGTGGGATAGTGATGCGGCGACCGAACCACCTGGATCTACTTTCGGACTACTTTGACTCATCCACTAGAAGATATAGTTCGGTGAAACTCATCACTTTTGTGTCGAAAAAGAACCTAACGATGGCAGTTTTGGGTTAATTTAATACAATATGACACGCAAAAGTGAATTTTACTAAGATTTTGCGAGTTACTGTGCGTTTTTGCTCGGCCAAATCTCAAATCGGGATTTCCCCGGGTTTCCCGCCATTAGTGCCATACAGTACAGAATGTACAGTGCACTAACATGCATTTCGCTGTTGTGATGCTGTGCGTCGACTGTGCGTTTGCCAGATTCCCAAAACAATAAAATATGCTATTATGGGTCTTGTGATGTAAATATGCGAATAAATTGACTTAGATTGACTTAAATATATTTATTTCATCTGAAATCATCATAAAATACAATAAAAGTAGCAAATATTTATCAGAGAAATAGAACTACTTTTACCGCGGAAGTAGTTCTGCCACACCGGCGCTGTGAGGCGCGACCCATCACATAACCCTACGCAAAATGGCGGATTTGACTGTTGTTCGTCAGGGTCACAAACCGACGCAACGTCACCAGGTTTTTTGGAGGCTTGTGCCCTGTTGTTCAGGTTGGAGTCGTCGAATGTTGTGTTGCCATTTTGTCTTCCCATGATTCATTGCGGGCCGTTCCGACGTGTCCCCTTTCCCATGAGCAGCTGTGGTTCTTATTGTTGTTAGTCACACTACCAATGTCTCTGAACTTCTGCAACAAGCGTTTGATTGCATTCCGAGGGTATTTCCCTTCCAGGAAAGTCACGACGAAAATGTGTCTTGGTCAAGATTAGAGATTTTGTCGAAAAGTAATGTTCAACGATTTTTGTCCGCTCTGCCAATGAAAATTGATATCCCGGCTCCATACTGCTACAGATAAAACTTATAGCTGTACTCTGTAACTCACCAGAAAATCAAGAGGTAGACTTAATTTTTGTGGAAATGACAGATAAACAAAATGTGTCACATTTTTATGGACCACCCTATATTGATTTCTTTCCATTTATTTCCTATGGGGGGATTTATCGTGAAGAAAAATTAATACAAAACAGTTCTTTCCATACCAAAATGTATTTAAACACAAAATGAAATAACAATCTACCGGTATGGCTGAACCATAATGCAGCGGTCAGTGGGAACCCTGCCCCATCCAGGGGTCAAAATTACCGTATAATTTATGCGTATTAAGACGCACTTTGGGGTCGAAAATTTGCTAAGATTCTGGAAACTTACTTCCTGTTTATCATCAAATACATGTAGGCCTATATGGAAGATGTTCTTATACTCCGGCGGGTGCCTAGGTCATTGTCAGGTCCGTCATCAGGTACTGCAGCCTGTTTCTGTGTGATGACCCAAATCCTAAGACACCTAGATATGTGACGCATTCTGTCGGTTTTCGTCAGTCGCATAGCTGACTCCCCTCCCCTGGGGTTGTGAGTCCGAATACCAGGGTGTGTCATTGCCCACGTTGATGTGACGATTCTCTGGCCGATTTTATCAGTGTTACCATTAAGAAAAGATTAATTAACCAATTGTTCAATGTAGAAATTTCCAAGAGTCACAACAGTTCTCTAAGACAAGAAAAAGAAAGTAAAAAAAACGGGAAAAAAAGAAAAAACTAAAAGGGACTACCGCGACCAGTCCCTCCGTCTTTGCACTGCGCTAGTCAACTGACTGAAAACCGACCGTGTGAATAATCACTACGTTGTTTAATACGCCCCGTGCATAAATTATCCTCATTATGATCTCGGGTTTTCATTGGTTACAATCTGCTGTGTAAGCAGCGCCAAAACTAAGAAATATCGTACTGTTTTCACAGCAACTTGCTGTGCAAATAGTCACGGCGTATTTTAAAAAGGGTCTTCGTTTTATAGTTGATAGGGTCTTCGTTTTATAGTTGGGTCTTCGTTTTATAGTTGATAGGGTCTTCGTTTTATAGTTGGGTCTTCGTTTTATAGTTGATAGGGTCTTCGTTTTATAGTTGCGTCTTCGTTTTATAGTTGATAGGGTCTTCGTTTTATAGTGGGTCTTCATTTTATAGCTGATGGGGTCTTCGTTTTATAGTTGGGTCTTCGTTTTATAGTTGATAGGGTCTTCGTTTTATAGTTGGGTCNTGTGACACAAGCCACAAACGTTACCCCAGCATAAATGCGATGAGGAACTGAGTAAATAGATGATAATCACTAAGACACAGAATAAGTCGTAGCCTCCTGAGGGGAACTTGGTGGTGATAAGGGGGTGTGACAGTTGTCATTCATTTCTAGCTTTAAAACCATTTTTCAGGGTTGAGTGATCACTCTGTAGAAGTGCAACAAATTTGGTACACGTATTTACATTTTTCCAGCAAGAAGCGGTCCTTGCAGAACTGTACAGTTATGCCAGTCCTGATAACCAGCATCAGCCTTTGGATCATGAGGCAGTCATGGCGACCCATGGGTACTTAAAAGCATGCAGCCAAATCTTTGAGTTTGGATTCCTCAATACGGACCGACATGCGAAAATATGGGATGTCAACAATAGCACCGTTCTGAAGAACATCAGTGAAGGTTTTCAGTTCTTCAGAAATTGGAGTGAGCACTTATCAGTTGAAGGTTAGTTGGATGAGTCTATCAAAGTCATTGGCCCAGAATTGGTGGTTAGCATAGTGCAGGTGTTGAACAGGCATTAAATCATTCAAATCGTGAAGTGTGGTGGCAGCCTTGACTGTTTCATAACATGTTGATGATAATGGAATGCATGCCAATGAGACAGTGGTTGGTAAACTAAGCCTGGAGTCCCCTCTTGGCACCAAGTTAATGACGAGTTTCATATTTTTCTTTCCAGATAATGCCTTCTCGTTCACAACATCCAAGAAGTTCATTTCTTGGCAGGTTAGTTGATTTTCAAAATGGTAGAGTGCTGGGATAAAGAGAGGGAGCACATCGGTGTGGCACTGTGCTGCCCCTTCACCGGAGACTCAGCCATTCTGCTGTCACGAACATTATTGTCTGTGGTCAGAAGACATCATTATTGATAGGCAACTTTACTCTGAAATTTACCCGATATTGTCTTCTGATACATTATGAGCTACTTGTGTCATGCAATGGGCAATAACTCATCCCAGAATCAACTCCATAAACAAGTTCATGTCATGATAAATA
>NMRB01003976.1:23690-35144 GCA_002633025.1 Notospermus geniculatus | reverse complement strand
TTCACGGTCAATTTTACGAATTTGTTGGCCGAGAGGGGGGCATGCGCCGGATGCGCCCCCCCCCCGGATCCACGGGTTTTTTTAGCCGAAGTTAAGAAAATTGCAATTTGACTAATGATATCAGGACTGTTTTTGCAAAGGTTTTTCATCGTCAAACAGTTCAGAAGTGTGGAAAATTAAATCACTTTGACACATTTTTGGCAATTTAAAGAACCTTGGAAAAGATCAGAAATATTCAGTCACACGTTTGAGGCGGTCTGGGAAAACCTGTTGGATGTCGCTGAATGATCAACAGGGGCTGTCAGATTGCCTGTGCATTGATCTGCTGCTGTTTACCTGTTACGAAGTACATTTCAGCTATTGAAATGTGCGGGTTCACCAACGCCACTAATACTTTCCTCAAATGCGACATCGAACGGGTTTTCCTTGACCACCACACATGTGAGCCGCTCCAGCAAAAGCAGACGCTTGTCACAAGTGATCATCATTGGTCATCAGTTTACCCAACTATTATCACTACTGTCCCCCTATTGTAAACCCGTGTCAATGTACATTTCAGCTGTTGTGCTGCAAGGCCTTTAACCCTTTCCTCAGGTTGCAACAAGCGTCTGCTTTTGCTGGAGCGGGTCACATATTACGCCACCTCCACGGAAATAATCTTATGCACCACGGGTAAACACACATTGAGAACCAGGAGAAGAAGCTTGATTGTGAATTTTTTAACTCTTTCAATCCCGGCCATTATTGGAAAAGACTGTCTTTTTGCAGGGGGTCCGACATGGGTGTAGTAATTTTGCTCTTACTCCTTAACCGTTCATGATTTCGAGGCCATTTTTTAACCTTGAATAGACAAGACCACGCTCGTTATTTCATTCGCGAATGAAGCCCCTGCGACGTGGCGTTCTGGCGCGTTTTGAAATGGCCAGCACTGCCATTCGACAGGGCCAGTTTTAAGCACACTGACGTACAAATAAATTTGCTAAATATTTCTCGGTGGCGTGGCGTGGCGTGCAAACTGGACATGTAGACCGACAGAGCGGCAAAAGCCCTTTCCAACAACGTCAATCCCAGCGACGCAACCCATTTGAAAGTATTTTTTGCGATTTTTGAAAAAAATGTCGCTAAATCCGCGGTTAAGCGCCCCCTCTCTTCGTGTATATGTTCGGCAAAGGCGCGCGAAAAAGCGCTCAACTTGTGTAGAATTTAATTCTCTTTCATTTGCACCTAATTTCACCTCAATCGGACCAATAATAACTGAGTTATGAGCAAAAGAATGTGGTGGTGTCGGCCACCTAACTGATACCGTGATATCACGGCCTTGGGCGTGAAAGTGTTAAAACCGGTACATACTTTTCATACCCTGATCTCATCTCAACAGCACGGACAGTCTGCGTACTCCGCTTGATCATGATGATGTCATCAGAGACTTTCTGTACGCCATCTTTATATTGGTTACAACCAGACGCCTGGCAAACATAGCGAACCTGAAATAAAGAAAGTCAACGTTAACCTCCCAATGAGATACTGTAGGACCGGTATTTTTAGCGTCCACTTAAAGGAGTTGGACGCCGAAGTTGTAAACACTCACTCACTGGTTCTCTATCCACGGACGCCTGCGGTGCTGCCACCTATTGTCGGTGATATGTACTGACGTGAATATCGTGAGTGAGTTGCATCGGACCGGGAACCAGTCTAACGATCACGGGTGCTGCCACCGGCACGAAGTAATAAAACTAGTTTGCCGACCATATTTGTGAACAAACCAGCTTGTTTACAACTTCGGCGTCTATCGGTAACTCCTTTAAGTTAGCGATAGGCCAGACTCCGGAGATTTCGTCCATTTAACTTCGTGATTGGGTGATCAATGTAACTTACTGCTTCCTGGAAATGACCAGCTTTGACCTTCCCAGTTACGTAAGAAACATTTTAAATCTAGACTTGCTGAAATGCGATTTCCTGGCACCTGAGAGTCGAAATAATGAGCTCATTTGGCGTCAAAATCACCCCGATCCACTCTATTGCAACTTTGGCAGCCCGCCGTTGTCATTGTTCTTGTCGTTGGTCAGAACTGTGCCAGAAGCCCCGCCGGGAAGCATTTTGAGAATGGGAACAGAAAGGAAATTCGGAAGTGTCCATGGTGGGCATATCTCGTGGCACACTTTGTTAGTTCTGTTGGTCGGAAAATACTCTTTTTAGGTCGAGTGCCGGTCAGCATTTCTGTGTCCTGGACGGGGCCATCCCGGCCCGGCGCCGACCAGCAGCAGCAGAACCCTGATGTTAGTTCCTCCAGTTCCCCATTAAGGATTACAATAATCTTATCTCATCATACCTCTCCAGTTTTGACATCCACTCCATACGTCATACTCTCCCGTCCACCAACAATCACCGATTCTTCATTCAGTTTGTTCGACGCCGTCAGGAGCGTGTCCGCTGTGAAGGGAAGAGGCTCAACATTTTCGCCATCAAACTGGTACAGGCCACCGTCAAGGGATGGAATAAGTCGGAATTGGCGACCATTTTTTACGATCTGCAGGAAATAACACTCATTAGAACTAGTAAACTCCTTAAGGGCCTGTCACACTGAAGTACATGTAGTTCTCTGTACGTTCTTGAAAATTTTGCCGAACGGACTCAAACTGTGTGCGAACGGAGTGGACGTAGTGGCAACTTTTTACAGTCTTTTTACGAACTTCATGGACGGGAAGGGTGCTCCAGAACATTGAAGCATTATTTGGCGAAGGGTTACACGTTCTAGCCAGTTTTAGGACGGGACATGACGTTTTGAGAACTACTCCAGTGTGACAGGCCCTTTACGCAGTTTTGTGCCGTGCCCCCTTCAGTTTACCCAGTCTCCACAACTGCTTTACTTTGTAAAATTCGCCGCGTTTGGTCAATAGATGGCACTGAGAGAGTTGACCAATGACAGCGCCGAGCAACCTGTCTTAAGCTGGTCTGAGAATCTTTGGGCCATATTTACGAAGCACGATTAGGTCAATACGCGTGTGAATTCATAGTTATTCAGGTTAAGGGCCTAGAAAATCATTGTTTTGCTACCTTGTACGCTGCTTGATCGGCAGCGTTTACCCGCAGGATAATCACCCGTGGTTAACTTTCCTTTGCCTAGCTCAGGAGGACAAAAGAAAAATTTGAACAACCTACAGGCCTTGTTTAGGCCAAAAAAAAATATTGTCTGTTTCTTGTCCAGCAACTCAGCGAAAATTGATGCGGGCATGCGAATTTTTTTTTTATTTTCAAATAATTTTTTTTCCGTTTTCTTAATGGATGGGGGGAAATACCACCAGCAAACTATCTCTCTACATGTTTAGAGCACAGATTTCATGAAAAATAAAGATGATTTCAAGTGATGAAACATTTCTGTGCATTTTATAGAAGGTGCTGCGTAAGCAAAGTGGGAAAATTTGAAATTGGTGAAAAAAAAATTTTCGATGCGGAGGGTCTGGGAATGACGCAGGCGCGGACAAGAAACAAATACTTAATTTTTTTGGCCTTAGAGTCATTCAACTCTTTTCTTCGATCCTCCTGCACGTAATCACAGGAATGTTAACCGCGTGCTGTTATCCTGTGGGTAAACGCTGCTGATCAAGCAGTGTACGAAGGTAGCAACACAATGGTTTTCTAGGCCCTTAACCTGAATAACTATGAATTTACACACACGTGTTGGCCTAATCGCGCTTCGTAAATACGGCCCTTAATGCCCGTGTCACACTGTCCCGAAATTAGACACCCGATGGCCACACGATGACGAATATGGAATTTTGAATTTTCCGTGAAGATGGCCCCGAAGTCAACTTCCAGAATCTTACAAATTTTCGATCCCAACCGGGGTCTTCTTCAGGCTGGCACTTATCAGTAAGATTTCCAAAAGTTTCCATTAATTCGTATGGCCATCGGGTGTCAACTTCGGGAGAGTGTGACACGGGCATTATCATTGGCTGAATGGATCATGTGATCTAGTAGCCATGCAGTGTTTCCGCCAGAGGGTACGCAGGGTACGCTGTGAGTACCCTCAAAGGAACAGAAAAGGGCCATTTTCTTTAATTTCATGGGGTTTTTTGCTGATTTTGAAGAACTGCATACCCTCAAAAATATTTCTGGCAGAAACCCTGCCATAGTAGCACAATCCTGCTTGAATTCAAAGCGAGCATGGTCCAGGTTGAGGCATGCTTCAACCGAGCTAGTGTAAACTTACCTCCAATTTACTTATACTGGATGATAGAAGAGGTGTGGTCCCTGTGTGTGTGGTCCATTGTAGAGCCCCCCTCTTGTCAATATCCAGGGCCGACAACTGGCCATCAAGGGTGCTAATGAGCATCAGGAATCTGGAAAAAAGAATATCATTATTAATGAGTCTTATACAGCATATAATGTGATAAGACGTAGACGCATGTAACTTTGTCAAATGCATGGTGGAAGTGTGTGCATTTAACCCTTTAGCACTCAAAACGCCCGTGGACGCCCGCTTCAGATTTCCACAAAACGCCCGTGGACGCCCAGAGACTTGTGCTGCCATCTGAGGGGAAAATAATGAACTAAAATATTTTTCTGCTTTAGCTGATTTTCTGAGCCGAACTGCACCTCTTGACATTGTTTGGCCCGTTTACTGATGTTTAGTACATTTTTTTCTTGTTGAAAACACTCATTTTTCCAAACCCTCTTGAGGAACAGATGGATAAAAAATTACGTAAGCTTGAGTGCTAAAGGGTTAATGAAGTTACACACGTCTAAGTCCTACCCTTTATGAATACGGCCCCTAGATTTTGACTCCGCTATTTAACATTTTGACTCGGTGGGAAGGGCACAACTGGATTTTGACTTGGCGGTCAAACATTTTGACTTGGTGGCAGGTAGGCAGTAGGCCTAGAGTTAGAGAACACTGGATATTCGACGGGTTTTCCTATGCAGCCTTGCATCGATGTATTTTGTCTTATTTGCACAATATGGCTGTACACAGGGAACAAAGCTAAAGCTCTAGAAAATCAATCATTAGGCCTACTGGTATAAATCATTTATCACTAGTACTACTACTAGGCCTACATGGATGTATGAAATACATGTTACATGTGTGTACAAAATGTACGTGTATGTGTGACAATTCTACAACACTGTTTTAAAACACAACATGTAGGCCTATGAAAATCAATTCCTTGTCCAATCATATGACGCAAATGGGCCACACACTGTGCCACACCTCCGTATTATTTGCATAACAGAGAATTCTTTTATTCACAAATTCTTTTGGCCTAGAAATTATTGGCAAGCAGTCAATAATAAGAAATAACGCCTGTTGTAGTAGAACATGTCGGCCTCGTCGTTTAATTTTGTCATGAAACGTTTGGAATAAGCTGGAGAAACAATTTTCATTGTAGGCTCACAGTCACATCTAGACTTTTTAATGCCCAATAGACCCCCAAATCTGAATCATTTCCCAAAATTGTAAAAAAATTGTAAAATATGACCTTGCCATCATTGCGGCGGTGGTTCACTGATATTAAGTTCATCTCATTAAAGGAGCTCGACGTCCAAGTTGTAAACAAACTGGTTTGTTTACAAACAGTGGCCAGAAAACTAGTTTTATTCCTTCGTGAAGGTGGCAGCACCAGTAGCGCCCCGTGATCGTTACACTGGTGCCCGGTACAATGCAACTCACTCACGATATTCACGTCAGTACAAATCACCGACAATAGGTGGCAGCACCGCAGGCGTCGCGTGGATATAGAGAACCAGTGAGTGAGTGTTTACAACTTGGACGTCTAGCTCCTTTAAGTTCATTCACCTCCATACAGATCTTTGTAATTTTAGGATACTGTGCCATGCCAAGTCAAAAAAAAAAAAAATTTTGATGGCTAAGTTGGGCTGGCTTTATCAACTTGTTTCTAGAAAATGCAATTTTAGAGACCATGGCCTAAATAAATTGATCCACATCTCTAACCAAAGTTGAGCTGAGACACTCAGGCCTGTGTATTTTAGAATGCTCCTCAACGTAGGAGCCCGGGGGGGTCACTCCCCACACTGGCCATACACCATGTGTGTGTCTTGCTTTTTGAAAAGGCCCCCTCTCAGGGCCTTCGAACCTACGTTAACGACTTGGCGCACCGCCAAGTGAAACGTGTGTAAACCTGCATTCCGCCAAGCCATAAAATCTGCCGCCAAGTCAAAAATGAAATGGTCCATGGACCATGTGCTCACCGGGTTGGACATAATAGTCCAATGACAGAGGGAGGTACATACATGTATCAGTTATGAGCAATCTTGCTCAAGTCATTCCCAGGTAGGACTTCGATGATTTTGGGGTTATGCCACCTAGCGGCCATATTGGATGTCTGATCGGGCCGGAAATTCACATGCACATAAAGGTCATCTGCAGGGGACCACATAGCACATTGGAACGCTTTGGGCCAAGTCGTTCCTGAGTTACAGCACTTTGATGATTTTCGGGTTACGCCACCTGGCGGCCATATTGGATGCCCGATCAGGCCGAAACGTCAGATGGACATAAAGGTCATCTGCAGGGAGCCACACAGCATATTGGAGCGCTTTGGGTTAAGGCGTTCCTGAGTTACCGCACTTTGATGATTTTTGGGTTACGCCACCTGTTGGCCTTGTTTGAATTCAAATCTCCTCTTCCCGTACGGTGAACACAGTCAGTGCGCCATTTTGGTTCCCGAAGCCACCGCTAGGGCTATCCGTAGCGGTGGCTTCAGGAAACAAAATGTCAGCGCGCCAAGTCCCGCTGCATTTCCCGCTCTGTCAGCCGCCTCCCGCTGCTGTTGCCGACGGAACATTGCGTTTTGTTGCAGGCAGAGGAAAAGTTGTAATGCAGGATGGGCCTTGTGCGGGAGAAATATGCTGGCCCCTTGGCTTATTGCGTGAATGATAGGGAAATAAGGGGCCTCTCTGTGATCGCGCGGGCCCGCCGAAAATCGGCAAAATCACCCCCTATTCCCGCTTTTTTAGGAACGCACATGGGGTAATGTTGAGCCAGGGAGTGACCCCCCGGGCGTAGGAGTTCCTCAAGCCTATTGTTGTCCTGTTGAGAACAATAGCCTTGTAAGGAACTCCTATACGTTGAGGAGCATTCTAAAATACGGACCTCAGCTTCATGAACTGAAATACATGTACATGTAAAAAGTGCAGGATATAAAGAAAGGCCAAGTTGTATTTTCCCAGTTTCACATTACTTCTACATTTAGGTAGGTCACACATGGCGGTGCATGATGATTATTCAAAAACGTAAAGTCATATTGATCACTATACAGTGATGAGTCATCACCACAAATAAATGTAGAAAAGAGTGTGTTGATAAGATGGATGAATGATAAATGTATGAACCTGGACCATGCCGACATAAGGGCTTTTAGGCCTATAGAGGAATCCCACTGACGTCATCAAGTCATGTGACTGGTCGTCAAAATGACGCAAACTGGCGTCAATAGGGTGCTACACGTGGATTGACGTTCCGGCTGACGCGATGAGACACCACACGAAATAACGTCATCGCGTCATCGTGACGTTCCTTCAGGAAACACGTGGTCAATTTGACGGCCAACGCGGCCTTGATGACGTCACGTGGGAAACCTCTATATAGGTATTCTAACTTCTTCAGCGGATTCAGTTGGCATAGTTAAATCTGGGGTCAACTGCCGCATCAATTAGTATTTCTGTAGGCCTAGTTAGTAGGTTTAGACTTGGGCTGGCCCACAAGCACCACCTGTGACTGTGAGAGGCCCGGAGAAACGCGAACGATAATGAGTCAAATTACAGAAGCCATCGCCATCAAGTCAAGAGAAGACACCTCAAGAATGTCTCCAGCTGTCCAGTGCATCTATGATCCAAAGACATAGGCTAGACCTAGTCCTACCATTGTCCCAGCCAATGACCATAATGATCAATGATGACTAGGTATGATCAGGTGCAGATCCAAGGGGGGACGAGCGCCCCCTCGTTTTCCCCAACAAATCTGTAAAATCTACCGTGAAATTCTGGAATTTGGAACAATTATCATTGAAATTTACCGCAGCCGCAGATTTCAATGACAATGTTCCTACCGGTAGCACAGCACAGGGCGCCCCCTCTTTTCCCAAATCCTGCCCCTGCCCTGACGATGTCATGATATTGATGTCATGATATTGATATCTTAGATATGATGATGATGAAGATGGCCCACCCAGCATGCCCACAGAGTCCTGGAGCTGCAGCAGACAAATCGTCATCGCCCATCGACTTTATAGGCCTACCGCCGTACCGGGTAGGCCGAGGCCCTAGCCTCCTAAAATAGCTAGGGGGCCTAGGCCTACTCATGACATGATCATCATGATGACGATCGATGGCCATGGCCTGCATACCGTACCGGTATATAATGTACCTTAGGCCTATACATGAACTTGGATTAGGCCTACCGGTAATTGTGTAAAAGAGCCTAGGCATGCTAGAATGTAGGCTACATGTAGGCCTAGCTACATGTAGGCAGGCCTATGATGTGTGCATTGGACATGTTGGATGTACACAAACTGCACGCAAGCTCACCTTCCATTGCAGTTGGAATCCTGTTTCGGATTAGAGACACTTTTCTGAGCCTTTCCAAGACTTGTCAACAAGAACAGTGACAACAAGCAGAGGCAACAAATAGTAGAAAGTCCCTTGTGCAGTTGCCACGCCATCAAAATGGAGAAATCAGCAGCAAAATCGGAACATTTTCATCACTTTTCCAGACCTCTGGCAGATTCTCTGATGAATCACCAGTTTTGATAGTCTCGGTCACCCAACCGCTGAGTGTGTCTGCAGCAGCACTGCGGAACAAAACGGCTAGCTGCGCGAGACTAAGGTTTCGCAAAGATAAGTGGTGCCATCTGTTTTGTTTACAATGAATTACATCAATCACGAGGTATTCGAGGATTCTCATTGGTTGGGATGTGGTAGGATGATGTCATCACCTACACGTCAAGAAGGACAACTCACCACACTTTTGGCGGGACATTTGAATAATATCCTGAATAATTCTTTACATTATTTGATATACCGGTGGTGACACGATCTAACTGAGTGTTGGCCTAGGCGCATAGGCCTGATGTGGCCTGGGGGATTATTTGTCACTGTCCTGCACTGCAGAGACGACTTATCAGCTAGTGACTTAGTTGGCCTAGCACAGTCTATGGCAAGCGGATTGTCCAGTTATTAAAGAAACCTATATTTTTGCAATAAAACCTATTTTATGGTTAAAAAACTTAGTTTTTGTGGATAAAATATATTTTTTGGACAAAAACCAAGTTTTTCTCCTAAAAAAATAGTTTTTGTCATAAAACCAACTTTTATAGAAAAAAACTTAGTTTTTTCCGTCATAAAAGGTTTTTATAAAAAACTTAGTTTTTGTCAATACCTATATTTCATTAATAAAACCCATCATTTTATCGAAAAAATGTAAGTTTCCGCACTGAAATATGTCCAGTTACCCGTATTCTATAAAAGTAAGTTTATCAGTCAAAAAACGTTTTTTATAAAACCAAGTTTTAGCCATAAAAAGTAGGTTTTTGATAAAAACCTAGTTTTTATAGAAATCTTCCTTTTTAAACCTCGACCCCACTCTCCACTTGAAAAAGACCCCGGTTGGGGTCGAAAATTCGTGAATTCTGGAGATTGACTTCTTGTTTATTATCATTTTGTGTGTCAATTTTGTGCCTTTTGTACCTTGGATTATCGTGTGCACACACTTTACGGTGGATTCGTCTAGAGTTTGTGCTGATTCTCTTTGTTGGACATTCGGGTTTCAGCTCAGTCTTTTCTAGAGTTTCAGATTGTAAAGTTCCACTTGAAAAAGACCCCGGTTGGGGTCGAAAATTCGTGAATTCTGGAGATTGACTTCTTGTTTATTATCATTTTGTGTGTCAATTTTGTGCCTTTTGTACCTTGGATTATCGTGTGCACACACTTTACGGTGGATTCGTCTAGAGTTTGTGCTGATTCTCTTTGTTGGACATTCGGGTTTCAGCTCAGTCTTTTCTAGAGTTTCAGATTGTAAAGTTCCACTTGAAAAAGACCCCGGTTGGGGTCGAAAATTCGTGAATTCTGGAGATTGACTTCTTGTTTATTATCATTTTGTGTGTCAATTTTGTGCCTTTTGTACCTTGGATTATCGTGTGCACACACTTTACGGTGGATTCGTCTAGAGTTTGTGCTGATTCTCTTTGTTGGACATTCGGGTTTCAGCTCAGTCTTTTCTAGAGTTTCAGATTGTAAAGTTCCACTTGAAAAAGACCCCGGTTGGGGTCGAAAATTCGTGAATTCTGGAGATTGACTTCTTGTTTATTATCATTTTGTGTGTCAATTTTGTGCCTTTTGTACCTTCGACCCCACTACCAATATGATTTCTTCGGTACGAAGTTGGCAAAATCCCGTCCCCAGTTAGTGCTGTCTGTGCACTAACCATACATCATGACCCATGGGCCCGAGAAAAAAGTTTTTTTGCATTAAAACCTGGTTTTATTGTAAAAATATAATTTTTATGTAAAACACTAGGTTTTTTACGAGAAAAACTAGTGACATGAGTTGGCCCATGACATTCTTCGCATCTGTCTCGATGGTTCTCGAGTATACCTTCGACCAACATCCAACCGCCGGCAAAAGAGTGCATGGTATATACTCTCCAAGCGCAGACAGTCATACCTGACGCACTCCGCTCTGTGTCCATGTGTGGTTCAACTCTCCAATTCCCCAACAACTGTAGTCTGATTTGCGTTTTAATAGATCCTTCACGGTTCAAGCACTCTGATTGGTTCGTTTTCAATAAAAAGAGTTCTGATTGGTTCGTAGTGAGAATAAAGTGATGTGCTGATAGGCCGTTTATTCCCAGTTAGGTTTCTGGAGCAGACTCACGGGTATACTAGGGAGGTTGAGACCACCGACTACCACGTATCCTTCGTATACGGATCGAAATGTACCGCGGTACACAAAATGTGTCCTCGTTCTATCCGTATCCGTATACGTATAAGGATCCGTGATAAGTCGCTGATCTCAACCTCCCTAATATAAGATAGGCCTACTGAAGAAAGAACAGACATCATGACTCAATCATTTGCTTTTATTATCGGGATGTTCGTACAAGGAAAGTACGGCAATGAAAAGTCAGTTGATTTGTTCTGGTGCGATCATCTTGGCCTTGTTTGATGTCTGTCTATGTTGGATGTGGGCTTTTCTGAGATAGTAGATGTACTTGCACTCTTAGCCGTAAAGGTTCTTTGAGTGCCACACCAGGAGAACCCTCTGATTTAAGAATCCTGGGGTTGTTTAAGGCGGGGGGCTACCTATAGCTGAGCTCATTCCCTAGTGGCAATCCACGGAACTGGCCTTTGTGCGACGAGTCATTCACATTCAGATTAAATCCGCTCACCCTGGTATACTGTTTTCGAAAACCAATCTTCAGTGTACGTGCCGACCCTAAAT
>NMRB01003976.1:5730-18713 GCA_002633025.1 Notospermus geniculatus | reverse complement strand
CAGTAGAAGGAAACCGGTATACTTCATGATTTCCTGCAAAGCAAATCAGGGCGGCGTTGACAAAGAACAAGCGCTACATGTAACTCGTCTAAAGGATATGAAATAGAAATCGGGTTTCTAAGGTGAAAGACATTGCTTCCTACCAGATTCGAACCCACAGACCTTCGCATGAGGCATCAATCGTCAGCACTACATGTACATGTAACTCGTCTAAAGGGAGTAAGAAATAAAAGTTGGAAATAAGAAGTGGAAATTTTGGCACTTTTGCGCGAATTTTTCAATTTCTCAAATTGGGATAAATTTTCTTCCCTTTGTGAGAAATATCGCCCGAAAAATGAGACAAAATGCCATGTCTTTTGAAGAAAATTTCTCAAAATGGGAAAAAATTCTATCCTAATTTGAGAAATTGAAAAATATTGAAAAATAATATAAATTGAGAAATATCGCCCGAAAAATGAGACAAAATGCCATGTCTTTTGAAGAAAATTTCTGAAAATGGGAAAAAATTCTATCCTAATTTGAGAAATTGAAAAATATTGAAAAATAATATAAATTGAGAAATATCGCCCGAAAAATCTGACAAAATGCCATGTCATTTTAAGAAAATTTCTCAAAATGGGAAAAAATTCTATCCGAAATCGAGAAATTGAAAAATTCGCACAAAATTGCAAGATTTCCAACTTCTTATTTTCCACTTACTTCTTAGTCCCTTTCCAATCTTTAACGTTGGGCAAACGTCGGAATTCGGAAACCAGTATGCACACAGATCTGCAAGGTGTCTGCAGGATTTGTGGGCAGGGGAGGGTTCCAGGTAGGCCTACTAGGAAAGAGTCACTTGAGGCCTATATACCGTTAACAGGGTAGAGAAAGTGTGAACTCCCCTGATGTCCCTCCTTATAAGGCCATGTAAAAGAAAAAAGTTAGTTAGCATTGAAATCGCCCCTCCTCAAAATTTGTTTTATTTTTTATCGGAAAAACTTTCAAAAAACTGCCAAAAGAGTGATAAAATTGTAGGCTGGGATGCTTAAGTAAAACAACACAGTTTTAAACGATAGATTAAGGTGAAGGGATACCTAAGCACAAAATAATGCACGCATAAAATTGAAAAATCGATATCTTTTCTAAAACCTAAAGTAATCTATTACACCAAGTTTATTACTTAAGTATAAACTCTGCTCCGTATATTCTGGCATCAAATTGTGAATTTGGGTCAGCAGTAGCATTAATTAACTTTTAATTAGACCCTAAAATTCTACCTTCGGGGCGAAATTCTGAATCTTGGCTACCGACTGCGCTGTTCCGGATTATACCATCACATAAAGACAAGCAGTCTTCAGGTGCCTATAGAGAGTTTTCCCAAAAAAATCATTTCAGTTACCCGTTATTAACTAATTAAGGTCTAAAAATGCAGTGATTCACATTTTCTGGAATACCTGAAGATTTCACTCGGATATCACTGAGATCTCTCAATAGGCACCTGGAGGACTAAGTTCACTATCAGTTAAAACCGATACTTCATAAAAATCATCAACCAATTACGGTAAGTGCAAAACAAAACTGGAAATCGCAGGAAAAGCGGGGAATGCCACCCGAGTCGACCAATAAGCTATTGTTATGGGCAGCCGAACAATAGGTTTTGTTCTGAGACCGCCGCTAGGCCTGTGCCGATCTGTTTTTTTTAGGTATCCCTTCACCTTTTTTATTTCAATTCATACCTATTACATTTGGAATCTCAGGTTGCCATGGTCACCATGGTAACATGCATCTCAAATGTTTTTTAAAAAACCTCCCGCCCTCCTCAGAAAATTGGGAGTGGAAGGATACTATTAAACCAACTATTTACGGTCTAAAGGGCGCCGCACACCTGTGACTAAAATGGGGGCGACTACAGATGCGACTACATGTACGTCGCCTGCGATAATTACCTTTGAGGTCGATCAGTGATCTCATCCGCGACATCACTGATCTTCCAAGGAAGCATTTGTCGCAAACGAGTCAACAAAAACTAAAAATAAACTAAAAATATGTTCAGTCGCTGTTTTGGAATCTCAGGTTGCCATGGTTACCATGGTAACATGCATCTCAAATGTTTTTTAAAAAACCTCCCGCCCTCCTCAGAAAATTGGGAGTGGAAGGATGCTAACCAACTATTTACGGTCTAAAGGGCGCCGCACACCTGCGACTAAAAATGGGGGCGACTACAGATGCGACTACTACGTCGCCTGCGATAATTACCTTTGAGGTCGATCAGTGATGTCATCCGCGACATCACTGATCTTCCAAGGAAGCATTTGTCGCAAACGAGTCAACAAAAACTAAAAACAAACTAAAAATATGTTCAGTCGCTGCTGTGGTCGCAAGGCCGGTCGCCTAGAAAATCGCTCCGAAAATCGTTGGTGTGCGGTGCCCTTAACAAGATTTGAAATTAACCAATGTGCGGTACTTACAAGTCAGGCAACTGCGTAGTCACAAATACTCGACTGCTCCTTCTCTGTGTTGAGGTGAAATTAGTTGTTTTCGAAGAGAACGCGCCAGAATGTACATAAAGAGTGACTTCGTCACGTGACACTGCCACCTGTTCGGGAAAGATGCTATGGCAAGCCGTTTGTCCATTAAATAGAAAAACCTTGTTTTTTAGTAAAAAACCTTGTTTTTCTCTTGAAAAACCTTGTTTTTCTCTTGANCGCCGAAACGTAGTTAGTCCCTTGGTTGGAAAGTGGCACGGTGGCGCCGGCTGTCGAGAAAAAGTGGCAATACCGTGGTCCTTTAAAGTGCCATTTTTTTAGAGCAAAAAGGAACACGGTATTGGATCTCAAATACATTATTTCACTGCCGACGTAGAGGGAGCCACCTAGCGGCAGTTAGACGAACTACAAAAATGCATTACAAAATGTACGTAGTAAATCGGTCAATTCGCCGACAACGTGGTTAGTCCCTTGGTTGGAGAGTGGCGCAGTGGCGCCCGCTGTCGAGAAAAAGTGGCAATACCGTGGTCCTTTAACATAGGAGGAAATTTTATTTTTGTTCGAGACAAAAAATTTAATGACTTTTTAAAGGAGTTTTACAGCATCTTCTGAAATATAAGGATTAATGGCCGCCTGGTGGCCATCTTGGAATTTCTCTTATTCTCCATTAATGTAATTACGTCATTAATAATTACTTTTATGATGCACACCTGGAGATTGATTTCAAGCGAATGCACAGCTGGTAGAGCAAATGACATGAACAATCGTAAACAACTTGAATACATTTTTTAAATCATAATAATTATTATTATCAGATTTTAGTGCTAGTATCGATCCACTCAAATGAATCAGTGGTACTTTGCAGAAGTGATTTATGGCCTGCTGTATGCAGTAAGAGGAACGTTTTATGTCGTCTTGCGAAGAGTCATTCTAATTTGTTTTGCAAAATACCTGAACTGAAAAAAAAACACTCATCTAAATCTCCGTTAAAGTGACTGGAGGGCTAGGGAGAGGGAGGGAAGGGAACCGCATATCAAGTTTGGAAACAACTGCCGCACCCCGGCGAATCAGTATCCTGGCCGCCGAGTCTTCGGAGTGGCAAGTGCAGATTCCGAGTCCCGGTGTCTGTGGTCCTTTAACGGCCGCCTGGTGGCCATCTTGGAATTTCTCTTCTGCTCGATTAATGTAATTACGTCATTAATAATTACTTTTATGATGCACACCTGGAGATTGATTTCAAGCGAATGCACAGCTGGTAGAGCAAATGACATGAAAACTCGTAAACAACTTGAATACATTTTTTAAATCATAATAATTATTATCAGATTTTAGTGCCAGTATCGATCCACTCAAATGAATCAGTGGTACTTTGCAGAAGTGATTTATGACACTCATCCAAACTCTGCGTGCGCACTCATAAGTTTAAACTCCCTATGCAGTTGTGTACCGCGCCCCCTTCGGTTTACTCGCTCTCCACAACTGCTTAACTACTTCCCGCGTTTAGTCAACAGATGGCGTCAGGGCCTGGCGCGAGTTTTACAGCCAATCAGCGCACGCTGCTTTCAGAACTCTTTGGCCCGTTGGCAACGGATGTTCTTGTGCTACCATGGCTACGAACCGTTCGGCCAATGAAAAAGTGTCTCAGGCCAGCTTGGTTACCGGTTGCTCGGTGCTGTCATTGGTCGACTCTCTCAGCGCCATCTGTTGACCAAACGCAGCGAGTTTTACGAAGCAAGTTAAGCAGTTGTGGAGAGCGGGTAAACCGAAGGGGCGCGGTACACAACTGCGTAGGGAGTTTATCATAAGTTATGAAGAATTTGAGACTGGTAGAAGAAGCAAAGACCGACCCTAAAGGGCCACGACCCCTTAATTCATGATGATGATGATGATGGCCTGCTGTAAGCAGTGAGAGGAACGTTTTATGTCGTCTTGCGAAGAGTCATTCTAATTTGTTTTGCAAAATACCTGTGAACTGAAAAGAAAACACTCATCTAAATCTCCGTTAAAGTGACTGGAGGGCTAGGGAGAGGGAGGGAAGGGAACCGCATATCAAGTTTGGAAACAACTGCCGCACCCCGGCGAATCAGTATCCTGGCCGCCGAGTCTTCGGCGGGGCAAGTGCAGATTCCGAGTCCCGGTGTCGTAGAATGTCATGCCCCCCCGATATGAGATGCCCCACAACAATAGATTCTGACGGATTAAGGCTCAGCCGGGCACTGACAAACAGAACTTCTGTTAACTTCTGTTACCAAATGTCCCCTGAACAAGAAGCGGGCATCTGATATCGGGGGCATTACATTATATGACACCTGTATTCCTGAATCCCGCGCGAAAAGAGACGACAGCGATGAGAATGCGACCTCTCCTGCTTCATCAGCATGGTAAGATTACTTGATCACACTTGCATTCGGATCTCAGTATGCGTAGCAAATTATGTTAGCATTGATTAAGAAATCGGTTGCCCTTGACAGCGTCATGAAGCGAAAAACTTTGAATGACTGGTGCGTGCCGTAGGCCTACTGACAGCCGTCTGGCTGGCCGTGGCGATCAGATGCTTAATATTCTGCAAATAAATTCAAAATAAGTACATGTAACTGATTACGGCAGGTTATTCACTCTAGATCCGAATGCACTGCAAAAATCTTACACTTACTGTGGCATTTAGGAGCTTGAACATCTTTTTCTGGCCCTTCCTCGGGCGAGGACGCCATTTTGCGCGGGATTCAGGAAGACACGGACTCGGAATTAGCACTTGCCACGCCGAAGACTCGGCGCTCAGGATACTGATTCGCGGGGGTGTGCCGACAGATGGATAAAATGTGTAGTGACTTTTCTTTGAATTGAGTACGAGAATGGAAGTGAACATTGGCAAAGATTGGTCTCTTTTCTCAATTTTGTGGTTCTAAAAAGAACCTTGTTTTTCAGTTGGTGCATTAATGGATGACTTGACGTTCATTCCAATTCTTCCAACTTCCTCTTTAATTCCAACGTATTTTCCAACCTTGCCTGAGCGTACAGCAAATAAGCCATCCTCACGCCCTCTATTGTCATTTGTTGAAGTTGCAGAATGTACATTCTTGTTCGTTGCATTGCAAGGGTGGCTTGATCTCTTTCCAAGTCCAGATGAGTTTCCATTGGTTCGCGTTTCTAGGCCTGCTTGTGTTTTACAACTCTTGTATTCTCTATCTTGGAGTCGTATTCTCTTGTCTGTTTGCACTAGGAAATGTAGCTCTGCAGCTCCGAATTTATTCCACTACAATTTGCCTTGAGGAATGGTAGGTCTTTGCTGAATTCGAAGAGAAAACTGAAGAATGCAAGTAAAGGCAGCATTTTATATTCCAACTTGGTATTGATTTGTGATAATTTCCCTGGCATGATGAACCACTAACAATTCTGTCATGTCTGATAACAGATCGAATGTTTGCCACTGCCGATGTTCATCAATCAGTGACTTGCTAATTATCTCACCTTCCGGTCATTCTAATTTGTTTTCTAAAATACCTTAATTGAAAAAAAACCCCCACTCATCTAACGCTCCATTATCAATTAGTGGCTTGTTAATTATCTCACCTTTTAATAGTGTTCAAGTCATTACTGTGCTGATGTGTGTTAATTAGTTAAACTAGGGAAGTAATCATGTGCTAATTAACTCGTATTCTAATCACTATCAGAATATGCACCCAAGTGTTGTTAACTAGCATTATTAATAAGCATTCAGCTTTTGTTTTGTCTGTGATTTCAGTGATTTCTTGAACAGGCACTCTGTTTTGAATGACTGATTGAATGGAATGAACAAAATGACAGAACTTGGTGTTACCAGGCTTGGTGATATTGCAGGAAATATGTCAATCTTTGACAGCAAAATCAAAGATATGGCAGCTAAAGCAGGATATAAAATCAGGGGTGGGGAATGGAACCTCATTATCTACCTCACACCAGCGATTTATCATTAGAGAGAGATAAAGTACAGCAGTCAGTAAAAAATGGAAACTTGTGGAGCTGACCTTGACATTCTCTTCTTGATCGAAGAAACGGAGCAGAAGATAAACAAAGCCTGTAAACAAATCCACATCATCGACAGAAAGCTCCGAGATTTACAGAAGCGTTTCCAGTTGGCAAACATCAACGGACGCCGAGCCTCCCGCTATAATCTCAAGATCCAGATTTTGACCTTGGAGGGAGTAAAGACGACTTATCGTACATATGCCAGCATCAAGGCTGAAGAAGTCAGAGAGATGACAGAGCGACTCTACGAAATTGTGGATTCTGGTGAAGAAGATGAGTTCTTCGAAGTCGATGAGTAAACAAGAAGATTATTGAATTTCAAACGGTTCTTTTCAGAACCACAAAATTTCTATTTGAGACAACTTGCAACATAATGTAACAGTACAGTATTGAAAATACCATTAACAAGGCCATGAAGCACAAATAATTCAATGAATATCCTAAGATGCTGTTTTGGAAAATCCATTGGGTTATTTAAAAAAATGTCCCACTTTTTAAAGACCAGTATGTATCTCCAAAAGTATTACATCGAATATGATGAAACTGCACCAAGTCCCGTGGTATTTTTGTTATGAAATTTGCCGAACTATCTAGATTGGTAAAGAATGTCTTCCTGTACATGACAAAAACATTTTTTTTAGTTTTTAACCAGTTGCGTAATTGGAAATGGCATTTTTATGTATTAATTTACATATTAAAAACGTCATTTCTTATTACATAACTACTGAAAACAATTAAAAACATGCTTATTTGATTTTAATTAATTTAAGAGGCACCATGTTTCTATCTGTTGGTAATACATTTTTACGGGGTGTAAATCCAACCTTCAAAAGTTAGCTGTACTGTACATAGGGTCCCATTCTCCTTTACAAAGCTCAGTTCTTGGGTCTAATGATAAAGTCAGTTCCAAAAATCCAATCGGCTGTAACTTCTGTCAAAAGAAGTTCCGGACGTGCCGGGAAAGTGTTTCTTCAACAGGAAGCAATTCTCTACCGATCTAGATAGGTCGGCAAATTTCATACCAAAGTTCCGGACGTGCCGGGAAAGTGTTTCTTCTACAGGAAGCAATTCTCTACCGATCTAGATAGGTCGGCAAATTTCATACCAAAGTTCCGGACGTGCCGGGAAAGTGTTTCTTCTACAGGAAGCAATTCTCTACCGATCTAGATAGGTCGGCAAATTTCATATCAAAAATCCCACAGGATCCCATTTGGTCTCCGTCTACATGTAGGCCTATGTAACTGTGCTCGAAGAAGTTATGTAGGCCTTTGGAAAGGGCCCGGTAAAAGCCACTTATGGTAAATGTTTGCCATGAATGTGCTCGAATACTGTAAAGTTAGAATATATCTTCGTTACCACTGGTGAAGGAAATTTGAATTAGGCCTACATGTATGTTTTTTTCCCATTTTCAGTAGGCCTACATCCTGCCTCCAAATCCTCTTGGTGCTAAAGAGGAAGACATGGACTTCCCGTCCCGCCAATCACTGTCCAGACAAGATCGATACTTTCTCGAGTTATTTTCTTTACCACAAAGTGAATGTCCACTACCAGGTAAGAGATGAGCCAGAGTGAATGTCCACTACCAGGTACGAGTTGAGCCAGAGTTGCTATGTCTGTCGTCCTCCTGGCAGAGTTGTCCAGTAAGTGAGGTCTACTGTATGTACATGAACTCCTAAGTCAACCCATAAAGTGACTGGAGGGCTATGGAGAGGGAGGGAAGGGCACTATTTGAGATGGATGAAATGTGTAGAGACATTTCTTTAAATTGAGTACGAGAATGGAAGTGAACATCGGCAAAGATTGGTCTCTTTTCTGAATTTTGTGGTTCTAAAAAGAACCTTGTTTGTCAGTTGGTGCATTCATGGATGACTTGAGGTTCATTCCAATTCTTCCAACTTCCTCTTTAATTCCAACGTATTTTCCAACCTTGCCTGAGCGTACAGCAAGTACGCCATCCTCACGCCCTCTATTGTCATTTGTTGAAGTTGCAGAATGTACATTCTTGTTCGTTGCATTGCAAGGGTGGCTTGAATCAATCGTTCGTTGGTTTCATCTAGCTTTCTGTCGAGGACGACGACTTGTTCACCAGCTCTGTACATTTTATTCTCAACTTCCCTCAGTTGAGAAGTAAGCTGTGCTTTGTAATCTTCTTTGCCTCTTTCCAAGTTCAGATGAGCTTCCATTGGTTCGCGTTTCTAGGCCTGCTTGTGTTTTAGAACTCTTGTATTCTCTATCTTGGAGTCGTATTCTCTTGTCTGTTTACACTAGGAAATGTAGCTCTGCAGCTCCGAATTTATTCCACTACAATTTGCCTTGAGGAATGGTACGTCTTTCCTGAATTCCGAGAGAAAACTGAAGAAAGCAAGTTAAGGCAACATTATATATTCCAACTTGGTATTGATTTGTGATAATTTCCCTTGCAATATTGGCATGATTTACCACTAACAATTCTGTCATGTCTGATAACAGATCGAATGTTTGCCACTGCCGATGTTCATCAATCAGTGACTTGCTAATTATCTCACCTTCCAGTCATTGTAATTTGTTTTGTAAACTACCTTACATGTAACTGAAAAACACACTCATCTAACGCTGCATTATCAATCAGTGGCTTGTTAATTATCTCACCTTTTAATAGTGTTCAAGTCATTACTGTATTGATGTGTGTTAATTAGTTAAACTGGCAGAGCAATCATGTACTAATTAACTCGTATTCTAATCACTAGCAGAATATGGACCCAAGTGTTGTTAATTAGCATTATCAATAAGCTTTCAGCTTTTGTTTTGTCTGTGATTTCAGTGATTTCTTGAACAGGCACTCTGTTTTGAATGACTGATTGAATGGAATGAACAAAATGACAGAACTTGGTGTTACCAGGCTTGGTGATACTGCAGGAAATATGTCAATCTTTGACAGCAAAATCAAAGATATGTCAGCTAAAGCAGGATATAAAATCAGGGGCGGGGAATGGAACCTCATTATCTACCTCACACCAGAGATTTATCATTAGAGAGAGATAAAGTACAGCAGTCAGTAAAAATGGCAACTTGTGGAGCTGAACTTGACATTCTCTTCTTGATTGAAGAAACGGAGCAGAAGATAAACAAAGCCTGTAAACAAATCCACATCATCGACAGAAAGCTCCGAGATTTTCCGGCTCCTTCTATTGTTTCACCACTTTCTGTAATTAGTACTTTAGAGCTCTGTATGGGAAAGCAGTCATTAGCAGTTTGTTTCAAAACACTGTCTATGTACAGCCTGGACTATGTACTGTTACATCAGCCAGTAAAAAGGGAAGTTTTCCAAACAGGGATAGTTGAAAATGCATCATTTTTACCGTAAGATTTCTCAAGTTTCTGTTTTATTCAAGGGCTGCACTGAGTAGCCTTTTGGCAGTAGGCCTAAAAAGCCATTGTGCAAGGGGAATGGACTGACCAATTCTTACAGAGGGGACAGGGTCCCCTGCCTATTATTCCATAATGCTGTAACAGCTTGTAATGGTCAAATGATTCTTCCATATCTGGGCTTTTTTGAGTGTTTCCGATAACAGCAGAAAATGAACAGGGGCAGGTCTCCTTTCTGTGTAGTTATTTTTCCAAGCAGTGTGTCTAGTCAAAACATAACAGACATGTGATGTCACTGTCCTTAAACTTGCAAAGAGTTCACTTGACATTATTCAATTCATCACCCTTGCCCCTCCATGAGTGGTTAGGCCCATGTATTATTGTTGGCCTGTTATGTCAAGACTTGTAATCATGCATAAAACCCTGTGGCTCAGACTTCAGTAAAGTTGAAACTGGGCAGTATAACCGATATTTCTATCCCTAAAAAAGCCCTGTCGTGATGGAACTTGTTTGTTTTCTTTTGGATAATCTTATTCAACATGATCCCAAGGATATTCAGTCAAACTCTCAATAGAATATATTGATTCCTTCAGCAATTTCTAAGGCATTCAAAAGGACTAATTACAGTAAGTAATGAAACAATAGAAGGAGGCGGTTGATATTATGTCATGATGATTGATATGGACCATAGTGTCAACCATGAAAGTTTCAAGAAGATAGCATTTGTACTTTCCGAGATTTCCCCAAAGTTGAAAACCTCTCTTAAGTCCCCAGCACCTTTGGTCTACTTGGGGGTCGACCAGAGAAACCAACACACACCAAATTTTAACTCATTCTGTTCATTTTTGTTGGAGCTAGAGCAAGTTCAAGATTTGACTGATTTTACAGGAGTAACCAACCTCGTGGTATAAAAATGGTCATAACTTTTGACCTACTGACCCAATTTTCAAAACTTTGTTACCATTGGATAGAGAACAAAATTCTCTTTCAAATGATATGTAAGGCGATGTATTTCTTTGACAACGTCGATTTCAAGGTCAGGTCACGTGACCCTGACTTTTGACCCAATTTTGCGGAAAACAGCATACCTTCGATTTTTTAAAAATTTCTTGCACAGGTGGACAATGATGTATATTCGTCCCATGCAAAGTTTCGTTTTGGAGAAATGACAACATCCTAGGAAAAACCACAGATGTCCCGTAACAAGGTGTGACTTCACTTATTGATAATTTTCTAGTTTGGCTGTCGTGTGCCAAGTTATTTTGGACCATTTGTCATTGAGAAGCAAGAGCGTTAGGCCCTATTCAACTGGCGATTTCGTTACACACGAGGAGAGCAGTAAGTGCCCGTCCTCCTACGGCAACAGAACAAGACCATCTAATTGTCAACCCTTATGAAATGCCCCTTTATACAGTCTACAGTACACTGTCACCCCAGTAACAAAATACTGTATGAGCTTCTTCGCTATAGGCTACCTGACAGTGATAGGCCTACACGGAGGTCACCCAGCATCACTTGATACTGCTGTTGTCATCACTTTACAAGTTGTGACAGTTTTATTGACATGGTAAATTACCATTACTGCCATTAGAGGCACACTTCAAAAACAATCAAAGCCACGTGGGCCAGGTAGACTGGACATTCCTTATGTGTATGGCAACAGAGCACAAACAAAAGGTGGGGATTGAGCTTAATTCTGATCACGGGATTGAGATTCACAGACGTTCAACTATCGATAGCCAACCTCGGGCACAGGTTTTAAAATGGCGCGGATTTTCTAGTTTGGTTCCCGAACCCACCGCTAGGGCTAAAAGGGTTCGGTATGGGCCTCGTTTGACCTTGACCCCAGACACCAAAATCGATGTGTCTGACGTCACAGAGGATAGACTGGTTCGTGATCCTTACAAAGCTCTACGGTATGTTGGAGCCGGCAACCAGTCAATCCTCTGTGACGTCAGACGGGTATTCGAAAAACCTGGACGATGGACGGTGGATGATGGACGATGGACGGCTCCTTTCAGCATCATCGATCTCCACCGCCTGGATGATAATTATCTCATTTCCGATGAAGAAAGTGAAAAAAAGGCTTGCGTAATATCAGCATAGACCAGGCATGGCTTCATCGTGGACTCCAGCTGATACCAGGGAAAAAACTCTGTTCGACGTGTCACGTAAAAGTTTCGAAACACCAAGGTCCATCAGCTGAACTATCAGAGCCGACACCAAGTAAAACTAGCACTAGCAGCAGTGAAGGTTAGGTTGTAAAGTCTGGCAACATCTAACTTCGACCCAATGGAATGCGGAGGGCGTGTAATGTGGCAGAGCTTCGAGGTGTTTAATCATGCCTGTCGAAACACTGGCAGATAGATCGACACGTTTCTCTGTGTGTCCTCCATTGTCGAGTCGCGGCTTATTCCGTCAGACAATAGCAGGGGAACACTCGCAGATGGGGAACGCTCAAAAACGTTACAGTCGATCTATCTGCCAGTGTTTCCAGAACAATAGAGGGAACACTGACACACAGAAACACTGAAAAATTTTACACCGGTGAACAGCGCGAACAATCGGGGAACGACCACAAATGATCGACAGGTATGATTAAACACCTCGAAGCTCTGCCACATTCCATTGGGTCGAAGTTAGATGTTGCCAGACTTTACAACCTAACCTTCACTGCTGCTAGTGCTAGTTTAACTTGGTGTCGGCTCTGATAGTTCAGCTGATGGACCTTGGTGTTTCGAAACTTTTGCGCGACACGTCGAACAGATTTTTTTCCCTGGTATCAGCTGGAGTCCACGATGAAGCCATGCGTGGTCTATGATGATATTACGCAAGCCTTTTTTCACTTTCTTCTTATGAACCCCAAATGGATCAGCACAAAATCGTTGCTGAGCTTCGTACAGTTTAAAGTACTTAACCCAGTGGCTTTGGCACACAGATGGCACTCGAGCATTGCATCCAGTTCGTAGCTTCAAATATTTCCTTCTGCTCACCATCCAAATCACGGAAATTGATCGAATCGGCATTTCGACAAACATTATCCTTTAAGATGACCCCCAGATCACAATCAGCTGAACTTGAAGAAGACATTCTTATTCCTTTTTTTCAAAATTTTACATGAGAGCAAGACAGATGCAGCGAGAGAAAATCCACAGTGTAGGACATGTA
>NMRB01003975.1:32186-43672 GCA_002633025.1 Notospermus geniculatus | reverse complement strand
AATAGGCCTAGGTGCATAGGTCTCTCGTGGCTTAAACCGGCTAAGAGCCAAGTTAAGTGCAGTCTAGGGCCGGGGGGGGGTGTTAGGCCGTGCCGTAGTACGTGTTCGTGTAGGTACCGGTACCGTATAGGCCTATACGGCGTACGTCAGTAGGCCTATGGTAGGCATATAGCCTAGCGGAAGGCCCTACCGGTAGCAGTGTTGGCCCTATAAAAAATAAATGTGCCTACGCTTAGCCTAGGCCTAGGCCTAGGGCTACCGTAGGCCTCCTCTGCAATGATTGGACCTGTAGTGTAGTGTACCGGTAGGCCTACCGGTAGCTACATAACATGCATAATGATGTGGCCATGCCACCACCCTAGAACAAATCATGAATAACAGAAACAGCCTACCATATAGGCCTATGCATGTACAGTGTCCTGGCGTCAGTATGAGCAGCAGTGCAGTCATGGCCATGATCATGATGATGGCATGCAGTGGCACAGACACAGACAGTGCAGAGACTGCTCATCATCCCGGACTGTGTGGCAAACATTGATTGAAACAAACAAGTCAGGTAGGCCTAGGCCTAATCGGGATCAGACCAAGAAGAGAATGCCATCGCAGATCATCATTCAGTAAGTTGGCCTAAAAAATATTACCTTTGCTTACTGGGACAACCACCCACGAACCCTAAATACATGAAATAGGGCCTCCCACAAAAATTCTGACTGACTTGCACAGTGCATGTACATGATGTATGTGTGCCAGATGTGCATGGGACACAGAAGCAGTCTACAGGTCTACAGAACCAGTTCGAGTTAGCATCGATCATGGCCATCGATTCTTACAACTTTTGCCTCAAATGTCTCCAAAATAACAAAATGACTTTCTAAATTAGGGTAGGCCTAACACACAGATGTAAATCAGGATGAAAAGGATTGGACAAGACAGGACTCCACAATCGATTGGAAACGATCAAATCTGACATGAAAATAAGGGTCACTTAGTGAGCCAATTATGATAAATTCGTGGTAGAAACCCCTTTTGATAAAAAAATTTCCACTTAACCAGCAATTTAGTTTAAGAGAATTCTGTGGTCATTGGCAGTATATATTCAAAGATCATGATATAAAACATGTTAAATTTCATTGTGATAATAATAACTACATTATCATTGAATTAACAGAAGATAAGGAGTTTAAACTTGATAATTTGTTTACAACCAGTCAGTATAACTATATTCGATCTTACACTGACAAAGAGGGAAGAAAATTAAAAATTAAACGCGATAATCGAGTACCAGAACATCTGATAAAAATAGTTAATAAATGGTTTGGTTTCAAACAGGAAAAATTCGATAAAAAAGGAAAATATTATTCAACAAGACCATTACCCGGTACCGTTTTACGTCACCAATCTCTTTCTAAGGTGTGATTTACATCAAAATACTCTTCATACACTGCGTCAGCAGTCTAAGAACTCGAATATTTTATGTTCTACAGGCCTTCTGTTTTGAAAAAGGCAGGTGAGTGGTTTATAGGTCCCTGCCTGTGAGCTTGGCGAGTGACTTTACAGCTCTCTGGCTTTCACTTTCACGTGAGTGACTTTTTTTGAGGCGAGCCTTTTTTCAAATATGGCATCTGATGCCAGGGCATCCTTTTTGCAAACTAGAACCTGGGGCCAGGAATCACACTTAATGCTCTGTGCTTCACTTCAGTTCATGAACAAGTTAGGCCCCTGGCCTAAAACTGGAATGAAAACTCGATGATGACATAGACAATATTATATCTGGTAATAAAATTGTTTATTAACCAAAATACTCTGTTTGGCAGTACAAGTACAGATGGGATTTCCAAAAGATGTCTGAGTGTGTGTGCACTAGAAATATTAGAACACCAGTCACTCACATGAATTCCAGTTGGGCTAGTTTCCACACAGTGACAAAAGCATACAAAATTCGAATAAAGTTATTATTTCCACCATTCCTTCTTCAGTCATTTCTTTCCTGATTTATCACAATGCTGTTTGTGTGCTGTTGAAGGCTAGAAAGAGATTTTCCTGAGTGAAAATGAACAGATGTTAGTGTCCTAATGTTTTTCTTTTGCACACTGAAACAAAACCATTCAGCATTGGCAGGACTAGAAAGCTTAATCATATCATATGATTAGGCTTTCTTGTTCTTGACTTTTCATAACACTGAGCTCAAAAACAAACAATAACATCCATGTTGTTATGGACTACACACCTTTTCACTTCAGCAGACTTACAAAAAATACACCCTGATAATTATCCTCAACAAAAACAACAGTTTTGACCACTGGACAAATAATTATATTATTGACTAAAATAGAAAAAAAATAAAATATTGATTAGAAAAATAGATTGAAAACAATTATTGAATTGTATCAACACTGACAGTAAGACTCTAACTTTAACCCTCTCAACTGACCTGTCTGTGTCTCATTTAAGTCACTTCTGTCAACCTCTGACTGCTACACAAATCTCATCTTATTCTATTTCTTTGGACCCTTCACCCTCAGACTCCACATCCTCCTCAGACCCCTCACCCTCAGACTCCATATCCTCCTCAGACCCTTCACCCTCAGACTCCATGATATCCTCCTCAGACCCTTCACCCTCAGACTCCATATCCTCCTCAGACCCATCACCCTCAGACTCCATATCCTTCATCCTCCTCAGACTCAACAACCTCCTCAGACCCTTCACCCTCCTCAGACCCTTCACCCTCAGACTCTTCACTCTCCTTGACCTCAGACTCTTCACTCTCCTTGACCTCAGACCCTTCATCCTCAGACTGTGCAACCTCCATAGACTTTTCACCCTCCTGAGAACCTTCACCTTCAGACTCAACAACAGGATCATAATTGAGAGACATCAACTGTTCATCTTCTTCATCACTTTCATTGGGCAGGGCTTCAATGTCAGCCAGGAGGTCTTCTGCGTCAAATTCAGTGTCATCCGCATCTTCACTGCCAGATGAAGAACTGTCAGATTCATACAGCCCAACGTCATCATCTGTATCAGATTCAGAATCCTCATTTCTGTCACTGTTAGAATGGTCACGGAATTCGTCCTCAACACCAGCAGTCTCACCTGACTCTAGTTCATCCCGCCTTCTCTTCCTCCCGGCTGACTCTGAAGTCCTGCTCTCAAGCATGGAGAAGGGTGTGGAATCAAATCTCAGTTTTCTCCGCCCTTTCTTCATGTAACTGTCTAGGGCTGTTTCTATGACTCCATCACGTTCCTGAGGTTCCCAAACCAAGTGGTTGCATTTTATGATCATCAAGTCTTCCATTGTGCTGGCACTCATACTCAGCCTCCGGTCCGACTGCATTGCTGAGAGTTGGGAGAAGCACTTCTCAACGATGCTGTTAGACGGACCCAGACAGAGGACAACCTCGGCAAGTAGGCAGATGTTCGGGAACTCTCCACGCCTGTACTCGAAAACCTTGGACCACATCACACTGGCAGGGCATCCCTTGTAGAAGAAGCGTACTACCCGCTTGAAGTCGGACCACTCAGTCTTCAGTTTAGCCTGCCTAAAGCCAGCTGCTTCCAATGGAACCTGAAATTGCTCAGCAAGATACTCTAACGATTTCATCTCGGTGTCTGTTCCAACCCAATTCGCTGGATCAATCCATAGGACGTGGTTGAAAACCCCAGACTGGAAGGACTCGAATCTCTTTTGAATACACTTGTCGAGTTCTTCAATAGTCCGGGTCTTCAAGGCAACAAGGGGAGTATCATCATCTACTCTGCCAGTATCAGTCATACCTGTGTAACTAACAGTTTTGTACTCCCTGTTTTTCTCATCACGTCTCGTGTGTCCCCTAAGGACAAGCTTGCTGCGAAGCTCGGTATTCTCAAGGCTGAAGCCACACTCCTGCTGAAGATAGTCTACTGTATTCCCCTGCAAGATTTCGTCATTACCAGCAATGGTTTTCTCAAGAGCTGGCAGAATGTCACCTACTTGAAGTGCCCCCTTCTCCAGCTTGAGAGAGAGTGCAGAGACGTTCTCTAGGATAGACTTCAGTAAGCCACACTGAACCAGCAGATTGTAAGACTTGAGCTTCTTGAGAATACCTCTGACCTTCGCATGCGCAGCTCTTTGCTTGTTATCTGCTAGTTGATCCTCACATGACATCAGCATACAGTATTACCCAATTCTTCATTAGGTGTTCAATGCCCCTCTTGACATGACAAACAAAACGAGTCCCATGAACCTTAGGGAATGTGTACAGCTGGACATTTTCTGCCATACCCAGTTTCCTGAACAATCTCAGAGACCTGCCCGACTTCTTGAAGAAGTAAAACAAAGTTTGCATAAAATTCCTAATCTCAGCAAACTGTTTCTGCTTCAAAATTGAATCTTTAATGGCCAGCTCAAGCCGATGGGACACACAATGTATGCCGACTAACCTCAAGGCCTACCATCATTTTTCATCCTAGTCAACAAGCCAGTGTAGATACCTGTATTCACAGAAGCTCCATCAGATGTGCTGGAAACAACTTTATCCGTGTACTGTTTAGCAGGGAATTTGACACCTTCCAGAAAGCAATGATCTATGCATTTCTTAAGATTCTCAGCTGTGGCATCACCATAGGAGTCAACATCTTCTAGGCCTACACAGTAGTATTTGGGTTCACCACTTCTAACCACTCTGATCAACACCAATTCTTTTTCCTTACCAGTTTTGCGTGCTTGCGAGCCATCACTGAGGATGGACATGGCAAATACAGATGACAGTATGCCACAAATCCTCTCTCTTATGGCACAGGCAATTTCATGTACAAATTCCCTCGCCTTATCACCACTATCACAACCGGTGATTAATCTAACACCATTTCCCTTTTGAACTCTAACAAGGCTCTTAAAACTGTCCAATGGAAGGCCATCAACAGCAAGTACATACGCAGTTCTTAACAGTTTTCTGTAGGCTTGTGTGGCACTGTTTCTAAGGGCAGTGTCAATACGGGGCTGCAAAGGAACACTGACATTCTCTTGAGCAGCTGACTTGGATGAGGAAGGGTTGGCCACCCCATCTGCTGATGAATCTGCTTCTGCAGGTTGAACAGTATCTGCGGATTTCACTATACAAACTATATATGTCACTATACAAACGGGACATTGTATTGTGTTTTGGTTGCCGGGCATTTTGATTTGAACTATGATTGAAAGCAAGAAATTGATCTCTTTACAAGGTGTTGGTGTTACTCCAACCACAGTGATTTTGAATAACAATTGGCCTGTTCAACTAGCCAACATTCAATTCAGGGCATTGATGGGGGACATGTCTAATGCCCGCTGTACACGATCAAATTTTTCATCCAATTTTCTGAATGTGCTCAGTAAAGGCCTACATTCGAGTTTATACATTGAAACCCAATAGGCCCGGAATCTGACTTTCCAAAAAAATGGATGAAAAATGTGATCGTGTACAGCGGACATAGGCCTAAGGGACCATCTCATAGTTGGGTTCACTGGTTGCCAAGCATGTGCTGAGATTTTGGACAAAAATGCAATTTTTGGCGAGATCTTGATATATTTTTGGAAAATTTTCACAGGACTGTCGCATAATGACCAAGGCTGAAGGTTGTGCAGGTGAAAAATTTGATGAAAACTTCAGTTGGTGAAACCTCCAAACCACCCTGCCCTCTTTGAACTGCTGTGGAAGACAGGGATGTTGGTCGATTTGAATAAGTGAAGCGGGATGTGTTAGACAGTGCATGTGGCCTTCACATGTCCTTAAAAAATTTGGAAAAAATAATCAGCAGTTTATATCGAGTAAATCAAGAATATCTGGTGCGGATTTACTTATGACCAAGAGTGTACATCAGTGAGTAAAATACCCACTTGACTGGTGTTAAAATTAATGGTACGCATCAGTAGTCCTCAACTCACAGAATATTACAATCATGATGAACTGAGGTTGTCAGGACCTGGGGCCGTATGCATAAAACATCTTAATCCTTAACTCAGTTTTTCCCTTAAGACCGCTAAGGATTCCTTCCAGAAGGACATTTCTTAAGTGATATGCATAAAACGTCTTAAGGTAAACCTTAGGGATGTATTTTCCCTCAAGTCTAAGAAATTTCCTTAAATTCTAAGGATTTCAGTCACAGGCAGTTACAGGCAGTTGTCAATTATGCCACACATCTCAGCCAATCGGAGCGACCATTACAAACAGATTTAATCTAAATTGGTTTGGTAAGTGATTGCGCAATCTTGTCCAGAGAAGGTTTTTTCGTGGCTGAGAAAACTCCTTAAGATTTTACTGAAAATGCCCAACGCCACAAGGCCTAACTCAAGGCCTACATATGCATTGAACCATCGTGTATCTACTTAAGGTACCTCTGGAGGTACCTTAAGATAAGGAGTGATTTGAGGGAATTTCCTTACCTTAAGACTGTGAAAAGGGTAATTCTTAGGACAAAACTTAAGAGAAATTCTTTGATTTGAGGGAAATTTTACACTTAAGATGTTTTATGCATACGGCCCCTGGTGATCATTGCCCAGGATACAATACCCCCAAAAAGATCATAAATAGTTGGTGTGGTCCTAGGCCTTGCAGACATGGTGCAGCTCATTTATTGGCCACTTCTGTCGAATAGCCCTCTGTCAATCATGGCTGGCTGGAATATGCGGAACCGGTTTTACAACTAATGCGCTGTGAGTACATGTAGCAGCAGTATTTCACGAGCAGCAGAAAGACACGTTATACAGGTGTCATAGAATGTAATGCCCCCGATGTCAGATGCCCGCTTCTTTTGTTCAGGGGACATCTGGTAACAGAAGTTCTGTTTGTCAGTGCCCGGCTGGCCCTATTCCGTCAGAATCTATTGTTGTGGGGCATCTCATATCGGGGGGCATGACATTCTACGACACCGGCCTTCCATGTGAAAGAAAACTTGCAACAGTTCTGGCAAAACTGTCGCAGTAAACCTACCGATGGTCTGCCACGTGAAAGAAAAAAATGGCAAAGGTCTGTTGTCTGCAAGCTCTTGTAACTGTTGAGCAAGTTACTGTCGCAAGTTTCTGTCGTGTGGCTCTTCCACGTGAAACAGAATTTTCTTGTGTGTCTATTGTCGACGACTGCCGCGTATTGTTCGAAAAGATTGCAAACATTTCTGGCGAGGAATAGAACATGTGCTATTCAAGCAATAACTGTCGGACACTAAAATAACTGGCTGACATAATCTTCAAAGGCCTCTCCACGCTACAGAACTTGATCATGCAACAGAGTGTCTGACAATTTTCCATAGGTTTCCATAAGGAAAATTGCGACAGAAAACTTTCAGGTGGAAGGCCGGCTTAAGACAATACGGAGTTTTCGCAAAGCCCCAGAAACGCCAACGCGAACGTCTGTCCTTTTGTTCGATGCTCTCTTCGTGGCATCGAACAATGGGTTTGGCGTTCGCGTTGGCGTTTCGGGGGCTTTGCGAAAACTCCCTACTACTAGAGTATCTACGTGTATGTACACATTTTATACATGTAGGCTACAGTGGACCATCATTCTGTTTCCAGAGTGTAAAGATGACAAACAATGGGACGGAAAGATAAAAGAATGTGTTGCAATTAATAGTAAGGAAATTTAGTCGCGCAGTAAAAAATGACACTAAGAATAGTTTCGTGTCCCGCGAAATTCAAAATTTTTTCAAAATTATAAATTTCTCTATTTTAGTGAATGAGATCACTTGACAGCCCTAAATCTGCCATTTTGACCGCGTGCTAAATGGTACCCAAAGAATGGTAAATGGTAACCCCTGTTGTATTTTCAGAATGCAAAGCTGGAGAGAAATGGTTTGCCCCGGCCAAAATATGTTACAGAAGTAAGTGTCAGTGTCGGTATTTTATTGAATACCAGCCTGTCGGGACCGACTAACCTCTGGTCCCAATCTGCATACATGTATTTCAATGTCCGTTGGGCAGAAGATGAAGTCGTCTCCGAATTTTGCAAATTTTCGACCCCAACCGGGGTCTTCCTCAGGCACTTTCTATTAGAGAGCCCAGAATTTTTCTGGGATCTCTGAAACTGCTTGAGATGATGCGACCCTCAAAGTATCACTAATAGACGGCGTTAGCTGTCCGATTCGGGGAATCTCCGCTGGGAATCTGCCGCGAGTATGAATATACAGTGTACATTTTGTACACGTGTCTTAGCCAATCAGTACGTGACTGAGTGGCGGAGGCGTCAGTTAAACCTGTGATGATGGCTGATAGGATCCCTCATCAAACAGCGCCGTCAATTGATGATCCTTCACTTTTGGCGCCAATCATGCCAGTTTTTTCATCCTGAGAACATCAGGGGTTCTTGGCGCTGGCTTCCTTCGTCACCGTACACAAATGTGTGCGGTGACGAAGTGAGCGAGCACTAAGAACCCCTGATGTTCTCAGGATGGTGTTTTTAGCGGGTCTCTACCAACTGAACACAGGTGTGAGGATAAACCTCCATTTCCTTGTTTAACCAGGTCAGACGATCAGGACCCGTGGTGGCAGTGGAGGCCGTGCTAAATGCGTCATTCCCTTCGAATATAAGGGTAAATGGAAGACGGCGTGCCTTCCTGGATAGCTTGGACCATGGTGCCCAACAACCAATGATTATGAGAAAGACCAAAAATGGGGTTATTGTGCTGGTAAGTGATTGTACCTTTAAGTCGTGTGTAACTATTTTTGTGATGAGTTCGAACGTGAGATGTTGATCATGTCAAAACTTCCAAGATGCTTGTAAGTTTCACCTGGGATTAATCATAGGACGGACGCCTGGTTCTTTCATTCTTTGTGTATTTCAAATAAACGACCATTACACTTTTCTTCTCCAGGGTCAAAAACCTGTTTGGCCTCCCATTCTTCATAATCTAAAAGCTTTTCTACCATGAAATTGCATGAGCGTGTCATAAATCGGATGACATATCGTCGGACGAACGTTGTGGTCGTTGGGATTCTGTCTTCGCCGCCGGACGATGAGGATGTGACTGTCTTCAAGGCCCCGAAACTTACACTCCGCCCAATTCTTGAACTCAAAGAATTCTCAACAGTTACCAAGTGAAGGGGCAATCATACTAAAAACAGTCCAACTTGAAATTAGATTGTCCAATACTGAAAACTCCGCAATAGAAAATAGTCTCCACTGCACTTACAGTCCAAGAATATCAATTACAGTCCAAAGGTTGTAAAATACCAAATTAAAAATAACCCAAAAGTAGTTCCAGCCTTGGAAACACTTATCCATGAGCACTAGAATTATCCAGAATTCAATAGGAAAATTAAACACACAAACTGACATTCTTGACATAGGAATACCCGACCACCACAGAAATGAAATGACATCAGATTTAAGGTGATACCAACACAAAGAAAAGAGCAATGGCTCTTATATCTTCTAGACACACAAATAGCAATAAGTGGTGTTCAGATAATCCTCCATCAAACATGTCAATGACCCCGATAAAACTTAGGCCAGAGGTTACTAGCACTTAGCCTTTCACACTTCACACTAATTCTTCGTTTCACATATTTCACATTTCCAGTAGAATCTTGAACGTAACGACGTCACCGAATAATCCTCCACTGAGAGTGCTATTCGAAGCAATAGAATTACTTGTACGAATGACGAATAGTCTCGTTTTGATCCAGAACACGAAAGTCTCAACTAAGAATGCTGAATCTAAACGTTCCAACTCGGAATGACGAAAGTGAAATATTCGTAGTCTTCATCCAAATGTCCCATGAAAATGCTAGTATACGGTCAGTTCGACAACATTAACCCTCTACTACACGGATTCTAAAAGACAGATTTTGTTCACTGGCCTTTCAAATACTCCATTTTTCGTCTTGATTCCTACCGTTCTGATCTGTCCATCGTCACCTGAGCGATTGACTTTGACAATAAGCCCAAGTGGATAGTTTCCTCGATGAGAGATACGCATTTCATCGCAGATCATCACAAGATCTCCTTCTTGGAAATTCCTGACTTGGGAGATACTCTTCGTACGCTCCTGTAGTGATGTCAAATATTCCACCCTGTATCTCTTCCAAAACGTGTTGACCATTGCCTGCACTTGACGGAACTTGTTACGAACTAACAAATCTCTCTCGACGAATACACCAGGAGCAAATGGCTGTGCAGGTTCAGGATTCAGAATGGCATTCGGGGTTAACGGTTCTGCATCATCTGGACTGTTACTCTGCGAACATAACGGACGACTGTTGTATAGAAGCTCACACTCAGCCACAACCGTAGCTAGTTGATCCTCTGTCATACTGTGGCCCTTTATTGTAGTCAAAAGGACTCGACGCATTGCTCTAAAGGGTCTCTCAAAGAGTCCATTCCTGTGAGATGCCTTGGGTACATTTGGCACCCATTCGATTTCTCGTTCACGCATAAAGTTCTCGATCCCCGAGTCATTGAGCAATTTCTGCAACTGATTCAGTTCATCAATCCCTGCGGAAAACGTCCCCGCACAATCTGTTGTCAGCTTTTCCGGTCTCGATCGACGGGCAATGAACCTTCTGAGAGCATTGAGGAATGAAGGAACTGTGGAGGTCATGTACTATCTCAAAATGTGCTGCCTTAATAGTGAATGACACTAAACCCATGATGCACCTCTTGACTTGATTTCTCCCGATCTTGATCAGTAGGCCTACTGCTCCCATCATGTCACAACCAGTATGCTGCCACACATTTCCTGATGCTACTCTGGATGCTGGCAATGAACCTTGGATTTGATCTCTAGGTAAGGCTAATGCACGGATGCATGGTATGCACTTCTGCTGGATCTGATGAGTGAGTCTTGGACCATAGATTATCCAATAGCGCTTCCTGATGAAGTACAGCAAGGTTCTAGGAGGAGCGTGAAGATACGCTTCATGATAACTTCTCGCCATTATCCATGTCAAATGATGATCCTTTGGCAATATCAGCTGATGCCTTGAGGTGTATGGTAGATCTGACTGACTCAATCTGCCTCCTACTCGCAATGCTCCATCCTTGCCAACGAATGGACTCAAATTCTGGAACTGCAAACGTCTCTTCCTTGGACCTGTGTCTTTCAGCTGCTGGATCTCTTTGTGGAATGCCTTACTCTGGACATACATGACAATGGACAATTCAGCCTTCACCATCTCACTAGCTGTAACTCCACCAGTAGGTCCCTTGTACTGCTGCTTCTGCGTGCCGCACTTGGTCTGTACAATCCAACTCTTGAACCTCAATAACCAGGCAGTAGAAACCTTCAGCCTAGTGTCACAGCCGAGCGGTATTTTGGGGATCACTGTGACAATAGGGTAACGGGGTGTTGTCTCGCACGTCTTGTGGAGACCGTTTATAGGACACCTGTCTCGCACGTCTTGTGGAGACCGTTTATAGGACACCTGTCTCGCACGTCTTGTGGAGACCGTTTATAGGACACCTGTCTCGCACGTCTTGTGGAGACCGTTTATAGAACACCTGTCTCGCACGTCTTGTGGAGACCGTTTATAGAAC
>NMRB01003975.1:3979-16584 GCA_002633025.1 Notospermus geniculatus | reverse complement strand
CGGCGCGGCGCGACGCGGTGGTCATGATTTTCGAAACTGGCATAATGCAAATTGTGCCAGAAATGCCCTCTTAAGCCTTGTTCACTCTACAGGCGCGGTGTGATGCGAATTTTTCCGCGCCTGATTGTTTCCACTGTAAAGCCTATAGCTTTACACACTTGCGGTGCGACGGGACGCGGTAAGAATTTCTAGGACGCAACGAGCGATTTCCACCGCCCCCAATCGCTCCTGCAGTATTTTTCCGCGTCGAATCGCTGCCACATCTGGCACAATTTTAATGACATGAATGATGTCACTTCCGCTAATCATCACCGCACGGCGCAACCGCGTCGCGAGTTTCGTTTCGAGAGGGAAGCAGTAGTTGTACGACTTCGAGATGCGCTGCTCTTTCCTCCAATTCTGAGGTGCAAAAATGGATCTCTTGTGGACAATACAATCTCCTCAAACAAGTCACCCAAGAACAATATTTCCGAGGAGGGTACATGTAATAGGAACCTTTTGGACCATCCTGTATATCAGTCCAATAACGTTTACTCGCACTTAGCGGGCGTACACGATAAAAGGCCTGTTTCTGCGTCAACGCAATGCGTTATGCGCTTACAACACGGTAATCAGGTGGCGAGGCTCAGTTACGTGGGGGAATACTGGCATACCACGTGGGGGACATCCTGGTCTTTTGGCCATATCTATTTATAGGCATTCCAATACCTGCCTTCTGCTCTGTTCTGTGGTCAATTGGGGACTGAACCGCTTCGAAACTGACCATCAAACTATTACCCAAGAGGCATAATTCGCTGTGTTCATAATGGTCTATTACACCAGACTATTATGATGACATCGAATACCTCTTGGGCATAAAGGATTTTGCGCGGTGGAGAATTTAGCGGTGAGCGTTATTGACTTTGCCAGGTGGCAACATGCTGACGCCAATAAAGTTAGCGTTAGCGTTTATCGTAGGACATCTTAACCTCTCTATTAAGGTGTCCGCCGGAAACTCAGTTACAAGTTGTTGCCATAAATGATTGTCCTGCGGACTGCCGATTTTGGCCACGATTCGGACGTAAATGATTGTCTGGCATGGAGTCTGATTTATGCGAGTCGCCGTCAATCCCTTTCGATGATTAGTATTGAACATGATTGTTAGTCTGTTTATTTGAGTTCGCCACATGGAATTGGGGAGGAATGGGGAAATATGGGCTCACATTACATGTAGATCTAACAGGATTTCAATTCCTACATAAAACATGTAGGTAAGGAAATGATTACTGTCCTGGTTTGTTCAAAAGAGTTCAAAATTTTGTCATTTGGTGGCACGTTTCGTGGCTGTTTGAACTAGTATCTTCTAATTTGGTGTGATCATGTATAATGTACATGTAGGTACCCTCTATGTGTGCAGCAAATTTTCATCCAATTATACCCCAAATATATGGATACCAGACTGCCATTTTGGAAAATGGGCTGGCATAAATGTCATAAATTATAGCGAGAATGTTTTGACCTTGAAAATTTGACATCATAATCATATTAACTCAAGACTTGACCTGGAACCTTTCGATTCAACATTTGTCATTTGTTCTTTTGGCACATTCACCCAGGTGAGCACATGATCCATGGACCATTTCATTTCATTAACGTTACCGCCTCGACAATGACCTGGAGTCATTTATGATTATGTAGTAGCATAAGCTGTCCTTGTCTAGGCCTTTAGTTTCAGATTGTAAAGTTCCACTTGAAAAAGACCCCGGTTGGGGTCGAAAATTCGTGAATTCTGGAGATTGACTTCTTGCTTATTATCATTTTGTGTGTCAATTTTGTGCTATTCTGTATCTTGGACCTAGCATAAGCTGTCCTGATAGTTATTTCACATGTGTGCTGATGTATCCACGACCATTTGAATCATCAAATAACAGGCTGTTGTATGGTGGATCTCCATTTCAAGGATGTTCTCCTCTGGTACACCGGCAATTTTATTTTACCAAACTTTTATACTTGGCGCCATTGTCGTAATACCAAAGGTATCGTGCCTTGAAATATGCGAAGCTAAATGTCATTGACTAATGATACATGTAGTTTCTGAATAATCTGAATTTGAAGTTCGGAGCGTTGTTTTTATCCAACCCCGTCCCGCAAAACAGCGATTCGAAGGTTGCGGCTCTGATCGGCATACTGACGCTTCAGGACCTACGATTCGTGGCACCGTTGAAGGAAGCCGTCATGTTTGATCAGTGTGCGCCGAGCTTTGGTGCAAATGCGCGTCAAATCCGACATAAGACGTCGGGTAATTATGACCACACCACCACTCAGTGGTGTGGTCAGTATTTTTTTCGCAGGACGCAAAATTGTTCTCTACCACTTTCGGTCAAACTAGGGCATGCACGTCAAATCTGACTTGCACAGTCCAAAGATCTAATTGTTCTCTCGCGATGAAAAGATTCCTGTGCACTTTCATTCAATTTTGGCTGAGATAATGAATTTTGTCAGCTGAATAAATCGGGATCGCCGTAGTCTATAAATAGAATCGGAGTCTATAAATAGAACCATGCGTGGCACACGAGATCTATGCATGGCACGACGTCGTGCCTGTGTTGGCCAACATCCTGATCGATCGTTCGCCAGTTCGTCCTATATACAGCATTCGAACACCGCCATCTTACGTCAACATAACAAACCAGCTTCTGGCAAAAACGTTTGTGGTGTGGTCATGGAATTGACTTTCAGTGAATACTCAGTTCTAGTTTCCATCAAGTTTCTCTGCAGCAGACTTTGGCGATCAGATTTGACTTGTTGGTTGATCTTCTCGGCCAACCTATCAGTTGGTCATCTTCATCAAGGAATAAATGGAACCGTGGACTAAACGACATCCGAACACGAACATAGTGCACTTTCAAATTCCGATTATTCAAATGTACACCACAAATACGCTGATTCAACTCAAACTTGCACAACTTCACATCACGAAATTCTTCAATATCAATTCCTGGCAGATGCCCTCCAAATGACCTCTCTATCTCTGCAGTTTTCGACACCGATAATATGTTACTACCGAAAAGTTGAATGAGATCTCCTTCGCCGACATTCATACAATATCTATTTCGAGAAACCAGATAAATATGTTGCGTTTTACCGCTATATCCCTGGTCGACGGAAAACCGAGTCATCACAACATGCGAACGATCGTTAGCTACTGAATAAAAATTGTGATTTTTATCACAGAAAAATTGCATCCTGCGAGGATCCAGGAATATCACATTTATTCTCCCAGCTGACCAATTTACTCTCTCTGCAAGCACATATTTTATTTTAATTGCAGCCGGATCGGACAGCGTTCTGATATAATCAAGTTCGAAAATAAAACTTTTTGGACGTAATTTATAAAAACTAATAGAAGAAATCTGTTTCATGTAACCACCAATTGTTTCCTTCCTGCTATAACATGTGTGAACCAACAAAACATTTTCACCACACATCATGAACTGTAGGTATTTGAATACCTGATTACTATTATTTAGGCGCCGATCTAACTCCCTGTACGGTAGAAGTATCTCCCGTTTTTGTTCACCCCTGATATCGAATACATAAGCTTTCATCTCTTCCGCGGCATCATTAGATACTAATGTCCTTGACCTACCAACTTGTGTGCAAACCCCAACAACGTCATCTTTATAATCTCCAGCAATAAATGTTAGCAAGGTCTCCGCACCACATTTTATATTGAAATTATATTTTAGATCATAATTCTGAGTAGTTTCATTCCTTTGAAATACAAACACGTTCCATGGTAAAATAAAAACCGAGGCAGTTTGGGATACAACGATTACCGCTTTTTGTCTTTTGTGATAGTGTACAGGAGATTCATGTGTTGGGTACTCACCAATTATTTTTGCAGTTTGACACTCTGTGTACTTAGCGTTCTAACATGAAGAAAATTGTTAAAGTCCTATGTGCACCACAAAAGTAAATTATCATTCTTTTTCAGCTTTGTACAGCGTTTGGATAGAACTGCATTTTGCTGTTTGTTTCATGAATGTATGTTTAGTAGTAAGCGAGATACCAAGGATTTTTCCGTTAAAATCATTGGGCTAAAAACCGTACTGTGAACGACTTCAAGAATGTAAATATGCTAATTTTATCGTGGCATATTACGAGGGACATCCACGTGTGTAGTTCTGCCTAATAGGCCTAGAGAGTTCAAGAAATCAATCGGTAAACGTTAACTTTTACGACAACGTTGTTTTTCATACTGCGAATTCACCAGATCATATATTGCATTATCGTTTGATTTCTTAAACGCCCTATTGACAGATCTCTAACGTAAACATACTAAATCATTCTTTACTCGTTACTCAATAAGTGTCATAACTTCAAGTGTGTCTCGCCAATAAGATGAATCGGAAGTTTCCAATATTGATTTGTGTCGGTATGAATGTGGGTATCCCTTATTGGCGAGACACACTTGAAGTTATTACACTTATGGAGTAATATGGGCGGTTATTACCGCAAATAGTAAGACAAGAGAAAGACATCTGTAACTGAGCAAAAAAGACAGTTACTTCAAGCAATTAAATTGTAAGTGCATGAAAAGGACAAGTATACAAAAACATTTCACAACATAAACTTAGTTGTCGCCACCTGATGTCGTTTTCAAATATACAAAAATATTTCATGAATAAACTTAGTTGTCGCGACCTGATGTCCTTTTCAAGTACACAAAAATATTTCACGAGTTAAACTTAGTTGTCGCCATCTGGTGTCCTTTTCAAGCATACAAAAATACTTCATCAGATTTAAACTTAGTTGTTGTCACTTAGTGTCCTTTTCATGCACTTACAATTTAATTGCTTGAAATAACTGTCTTTTTTCGCTCAGTTACAGATGTCTTTCTCTTGTCATATTATTTGCGGTAATAACCGCCCATAGAGTAACTAGTAACGAATGATTTAGTAGGTTTACGTTAGATATCTGTCAATAGGGCGTTTAAGAAATCAAACGATAAGATGATCAGGGTTATGTTCTGGAGAAATTCATATCTGGCTAATAGAAATGGTATGAATTTGAAATTTCATAAAGTAAAGGTCGTCCTGCTAGTTTATAACTATTTAGGCCTACATAAATCTACTACCCAACGCATCTTTAAGTCGCTGCTGGTGTGGCGTAAATTCTGACTTGAATGACGGCCTGTGTTTACCGACCGTCATACACTTCCTCATCCACTTCCACGCACTACCTCAGTCATGTCCTTATATTTCACATATTGACAGATTCAGCATTGCTTCTATTCGAAAATCAAGTAAACGACAATAAACACATCACAGTTGCTCCCCTGGCACAACTGAATCAAAAGATAATGACGTTTTAATACCCACTCTAGTATTTGGCATAGATGTGCACTAATACAAAGCTAACTGTTTACTACTTCTTTTTGGAAATGCAACTTTGAATTGCTGAACAGTGATCATGACATTCTGGATATATCTTCAGAATACGTTGATCAGACAACTTAGGCCAAATGTTCAGGTTTCTACGCTTGTCAATAAACAGCTGGTGATGATAATCAACCTTTTCATCTATTTCCACTTGGAAGGAGAGCGAATCCACCTTGGCTGATGATTTTTTTTGTCTGACCAGAAGGTATATGGAATGATCAATTACCAGAGTATTTGAGTCGAGGACGAAGATGTTAAATAAAAAAGACAAATCACCAATTACGGTGAGGTAGTGTTCCTTAAATTCTCGCGAATGTAAGAATCTCATGAGACAAATACGGTTGGGATGGCCAGGTTGAGGACAAACGATAAGAAAATCTCCATTGACATCCCATTTTGAGCTGTCGTATATCTGGAGACGATAATCACTATTCCTTATCCTACGCCTAATTTTTAGGTAGTAAGAAAAGATTTTTCGTATCGGTTCAACCACGACAAAAAATCCCTTGTCGACCATTTTGTAAAGAGAATAATCTACATGGTGAATGTGATGTTTTGGAGAGATTTTTACTGCACATGTAACGATGTATTTAGCAAACGAATAGTATTTCAAAGAGTGATCACTGGATACATTTGCTGATGTTATACATCTCCGCTGATAACGCCCACTGCTGTCGAACAGCAACAACTCGTGTCTACTGTTGACAGAAAATTTACGTCAGGTATTCATCAAAATATAGCGATAATATTCTCCAACAACTCTAGCTGCTACGTTCACGCTTGTCATCGGCTTTATAGAAAAATATTTACTTTTTGTCGAATTGTAGTAGATTACATAGACATTGCTGTGTAACAAATTCAGGCCTAAGTACATGTAAATAATGACGGCGTCAAGCATCACATGATAGTATATGCTGTACTGGTATAACAACAATTTTGGTGGTTCTGGGCGATTTTTTATCTTCCTAGAAGAGCTAAACCTGTATATACTCTATGAATGCATTAAAAGATAATTGAACATCTAGTTTCAATATATCTTATCTACTGAACAATGTCTATATGCATGCATCCGCCCACAGCAGGGGTTTTTACCTCGCTCCTCTTCATCCGCTCACACAAACCCCTGCTGAAACAGAACAGCCAGTGAATCTGGTGCGGCTGTTCCATATGCCAGTTGTACTCCCTGTATTGGCAGGATAACTTGGAGAAGTACGAATTTCGTGGTTTCGCCCCGTTTGACCTTAAAGTTTTGTGCTTTACAAATCACTTACATCTTTCCAAAATTGACTTAAGTTTATTACAGAGGTTCTTCCTATGTGTAGGAAAGATTCTTATTATTTTTGATTGTTATTATGAGTCATAATTATTTAGTATTCACACCCTAAAAATGCTGCATTCTGATTGGGCAATGGTTTTTTGACCGTCTCATTCTTGCCTGGGTGGCTCAATTTCAGCAGGGCTTTGTGTGGAGTGTATGAAGAGGAACGAGACCAAAGCCCTGCTGTGGGAGGATGATATGCATGTGATAGGAAGTAAGATACTTCGCACACTATTATCGCACGATCTTGACAGGTTGTCAAAATGATATGTCCAGGGACATTGTGCTCACCTCTGTGATAAGTCTCTGTGGTAAAGTAAAACTGTGACTCTCATGGTAAATGATGAAGAATCAGTACAGATAATACATGTAGGCCTATAGCTGAACACACCAAAGTGTTTTATCTGATCATCAACCAAAATTAATCAATGACATAAACTCAGTCAATGACCGTGAGAAGGAGTTAGTGGTACTTGTGAACAAACTGATTTCCTATCTAGGTCGCAGATCTCAAAAATTCTAATTTTCAAGATTTCAAAGGCGTGTCTATTTTTTTCAAGAGTGAGAAAGAACTTCGACATCACGTGACCACATGATGTCATCTCACTTTGGATTAAGTAGTATTCAAAATGATTTGACATCCTGTGTTGGATAATGTTGGTAATTCAGGATGGGGATAAATAATTCTCAATCTCGTGGTGACACATCCGATCTCCTCGATGTCGCCTCTGGTTTCTGACAGTTCTATATTTGTCCCCTTTGACCTCTTATCCCAAACTCAGATATACAAAAAAGCACAAAGCACTTAATAGTGGCCATATAATGGGAGACTATCCTGCCGTTAGAGGCCGCCACCAGTTAGCGGTCACAGAACGTCAGGAAATTTTACGTCACAGAGAAGAAGTGTATAGTCCGGCAACATCTAAGCGCGACCCAATGGAATGCGGAAGTTAGGAAATTGATAGTTGGATTTTCTACGTACCATTAATCACACGCGGCTCTTTAATAACCGGTGCACAGTGCGAACAATCGGCGAACGACCACAAATGCTCAACAGGCATGATTAAAAACCGCAAAGCTCTGTCACATTACATGACATCCGCATTCCACTGGGTCGCGCTAAGATGTTGCTGGACTATACGTCCGAGTGCACGCCAGAAACGTCATCAATAATGACGTGAGGGCATGGCTTACGTCTGTGACGTCAAATTTCATACCGTCCTTGGACCGCTAACAGGCGCCCTCTTACGGCAGTTAAGTCTCCCATTACAACACAGTAAGCTTACAGTACCGTTTCCTCGTATGAAGAATAGACGACACAATGAAGAATGGACCACCCCAATGACCAAAGAAAAAACTCCACTGCACCCGGCTAAATGACGAGTCGAGCAGCGGTGGGTCAGTCAACTAAAACACACTTCTACCGCATTGAGATGTGCCGTCCAGACGTACCACACATGGTGTACATTCAGAGGGACATTTCTACATTATACTGTATCATAATCTTGCGAATTTTCGACCCCAACCGGGGCCTTCCTCAGGCACTTTCAGTTGGAGAGACCAGGGAAATCCTTTCTGGTCTCTCCAACTGAAAAGTGCCTAAGGAAGACCCCAGTTGGGGTGGAAAATTCGCAAGATTCTGGAAGTTGACTTCTTGATATTTATCATTTTGTGTGTCACTTTTTGTGCTTTCTCGTTCTTTGGATATACTGTATCATAAGATACTCCCTTACCAGCGTGATAAGCCCAGTGTTACAATTCGCAGAATATTTCTGGGCAGTCGATTGAAAATGCTTCAACAGGTAAATGTAATGTTTGAGGCTTATGTTCCGAAACATGTTTGGCTGTTCGATCCCCCCTCATTAGAACAATTTTGGGAGGAAATGTGCCAAAACCTACCTGCTTGCTCCAAAATTGCTGAACACTTGAAATGGTAGAGTTGCACAAGAAATGATCATCGCTTAACATCTTGCACATCTTTCTGCTCCTGTCGTCATGGTATGTATTGTACTTCAAACACCTTTTAACAAAAAGACAGTGAACGCCACAAAATATGTCAGACTTGGTGGTGGGTACAACTCCTAATGAACCGTCAATTACAGCATCATAGACCAGCAGTCTAAATAATGCTGACGAAAGGTCTTCTCCTGTCATCATCACGCGTTGACTTATACAGACATGTGTGCAGCTTAAAGCCTTTTAGTTTTTAAAGTTTGGTATTTTTCAAACGATTCAGGCAGCTATGGTCTTGTGAAATTCCGCCTCCAGTATTTTATTTCTATGAGTAATATAATGCGTTGGTGGCTGCACTCCAGAAGTAACTTGCTAAAGACTACAGACAGAATACCAAAATGTTTTATGTCAATGTAACTCTTTGACAGCACCTAGGGGAAGAAACACCTTCTGGTTAAAATTAAAATGTGCATTGAATTTCAGGTGTCTTCATGAAATCGTTTAATGCTGCTGCTAGCAGGATGGTGAATAGCATGGTGACAACATCCTCGCACCCAGGGTCTTCACAACCGGCTCCCCAACTCGCGCTTGGTACAGACCCTGGCGACATCCATGCCATTTCGTTGGGGAAGCAGTGGAGTACTGAACTCCGCCGAATCCAGCCAATCACAATGAAGCTTCTATCCCGTCTTAGTCATGTCCCAAAATGGCAGATGTGAAAATTTCTAGATTCGCTGACAAAACTCGCTGAGTTTCTGATTGTTCCTGAATTAACTTAGCGTCAACATGATTCTCACGGATTATCTAGATAACGAGGACGTACCAATTGGATCAGAACACAAAGGTATGATCCAGTTCATGTGTTAGGGGCAGCTGTTATTCGACAGCGTGCATAAATTATGGAATGAGATACAATGCTATGAGCCTGGTATCCGGTAACTCGTAACACCAGATCTATGCGCAGACGTTGTAGCACTAGGCGCGATATTTGTCTCAAGTGGCATTTGATATTTACATCAAGTGGCATTTCCCCACTGCTTTGCATGGTTTATTTGTGAATTACCAATTAGCGCGTACACACGAGGGAATGGCCCTCTTGCCCACCGAAACGGGGTGCATGTCCTCAGGGCATTGAGGGAGGGTACGACCGTAAATGACCTGAGATTCTCAGGATGTGGTAACAAGGACAGTGACTTAGATTCATGGATTGGCAGAATGTCGCATTTCAATAGTGACAAAAACAACATGTACATGTCCTAAAGATGTAAAGGGAAAATAAAACAGGATGATGAGCAGGTGGTAGTTGTCGCTATTTTGTCCACTTTGACTGGATGACACTTTAAATATCAAAATCATAGTCCCTGTTTTTTATTTATGGACAACACATCTCGACCAATCATGAAACTTTGTATCAATCACCGTGCGCGAATGAGCCAACGGTGCAGTGGGCATGAACTTCACCACTTCCATAGCCTGGAGGCGGATGTTTTTTCTGAACATTTTAGCAAGTAGGCCCACATTGGACATTTTAGTTACTCTTTTGGCCGCTAGAGGAACACTTCTTTACCATTAGAAACACATTTTCAACGGTTGTTCAAAGTGCGCGAGGTTGGTTGCAGTCGGGGTAAGGCTCATGGATAGGGATATGGTTATATAAGTTAAGGTCACACTGAAAAAAATCCTATTCATGCTGAGTACTTTCGGGGTGCTCATTTTATCCCTGAGATGAGTAGAAAGGTACTCATATTGAGTAGAAAGGTACTCATAGCGAGTAGAAAGGTAGGCCTACTCATAGTGAGTAGCAAGGAACTCCAAATGCAGCTCCTTGGCCCGATGAGTACCCGATGAGTACCTTTCTACTCATCTCAGGGACAAAATGACTGATGAGTAGTCTAAAGTACTCAACATGAGCGGGAATTTTTTTTCAGTGCAGGGCTAGAAAAGAAAAGGTTAAGGTAAGATCCGACATTACAGCTGCCGGCTGCCTTGGGAGCTCAGTCGGCCGGAGCGTTTGTAAAGTAATCGTCTGGTCCCTAGGCCGACTCTTAGCTTGGATGTGTTTTTCCCCTTTTCCTGTCTTTTTTTAAAGGTTTAGGAAAAAAGGATTTGGAGCCCGGAGAGGCGTCTTCGCCTACCTCGATGCTTGTCAACTGTGCCAACTGCAAAGCAAGGAAGTTTTCGTCGAAAGCAACATATCGTTGAGAATAACACACTTCTGCTTTCACTCGATGAAAGTTGCTTGCTGACGAGTGGAATGAAGCATTACGGCACTGCGGAGGAGTTTGACCTAACAGTAGACGATCCGGAAAAATATTTTGACTATGACCAAGTTACGAGTCCCAGCACAAACTCGTCCCCCAGTGGGTTTACGTTCCTACAACACCACTGGTAGCGTCTTCGATTACTTCGTCGGGCAAGCCCCGGAAGGAACAAGCTGAGCGTGCGCACAACAGCCAGTAATCGAACGGTCTCGGGCCTTCCTCGGGGACCATCATGGCGGCCACAGACGTGGAAGTGGCGAATACTTTCCCTAACGTTGCCGCCATTTTGAAACAATGCATCATGGGAAGGTTGCACGAGAAGCCCATGCACCTCGGCGGGTAGGGCTAATCGCGCCTGGTCCGAGGAAGCCCCGATGACGCAGTTCCGCTGTAAACGAACGGTGTAGCGTCTGTTCCGAGCTAGCTCGTGGAAGTAAACGAATGGCCAATGGAAAGGGCTGACGACTTCAGGAATACTGCGCATGCGCGATATACTAATTTTGAGGCTAATCACACCGAGGCTGGCACCCGCGGCATGATGATGTTCCCAACTGAACTATTCGTTTGAAATTGCTCTAATACTCAAACAACTTCTTGTTTTGGGGGTATTATATGGTTTTTTAGGCATATATGATATATTTCAGTCATCGAAGAACGAAATATTGTGTGAAAAAAAACATTTCGGCACGCTGCCAGCGGTTGTCCAGAAATTATGGACAAGTCGTAGCCCTTGCCAGAGATATCCTCAGATGAGGTAGATCTGGGTACGAGATTGGTCCCAGCAATCGGTTCGATTTTACTAACATGGCCGATCCTGTGTTTTGAAGTGGTTGTCCTTATGTTGTTATCGATTCTAGTGGTCGAACATGAAACCTCCAAAAACACACGAGCAACATCTAAAAAGACATCCCTTTTGGACTATAATCGTTTACCAATGTAAGCTCTGCCATATATATTTCATTTGTTCATCATACCAAATGATTTGATTACCGGCATTGAAACGCAAACATATAAGGTAAACTGGGGTAATAGTAGCCCTTGGCCTGGATAAAGCTCAGGATACTGACTTTATCATTGGACCCAAGAACTGGGCTTTGTACAGGAGAATGGGACCCAATGTACAGCTAACTTGTGAAATTTACACCCCATAAATTTATTACCAACAGATAGAAACATGGTGCCTTAATTGCTAGGGGCTACTATTACCCCAGTTTACCTTACCCTCAAGCACATGAGCAAAAATCTAAAAAAATATATCAAACATTAAGTGGATTATAATACCATGACGACATCACTGCAAAGAATGAATGATCTGTCCACTGACATTACATTACATATTTCACGACTTACAATGCCAGTCACACATTGGGCCTCACATGCGGGTGTATAAAACCAAACAGTTCACGTAACAAATGAATAGGCCTACGTCTGGTGTCATGATTTCACTTCCGATACGATAGGTTTACTACACCCCCCCCCCGCGGCACGTCTAGTGTCATGATTTCACTTCCGATACGATAGGTTCTGCAACCCCCCGCGGCACGTCCGGTGTCATGATTTCACTTCCGATACGATAGGTTTACTGCAACCCCCCGCGGCACGTCTGGTGTCATGTCTCCACATCCGATACGATAGGCTTACTGCAACCCC
>NMRB01003974.1:33345-48071 GCA_002633025.1 Notospermus geniculatus | reverse complement strand
TAGGTCCAGCGGTTACGAAACGTGCCCTGCTAACAGACTACGACGGACGACGACGGACACCGCGTGACGACTATAGCTCACGGGTGAGCTAATAACTCACATGAACCAGGCACATTATGGTTCCCGAAGCTGCCACTAGGGCTAGGCCTTGTAGCCCAAGCGGGGCTTCGGAAACCAAAGTGACCAGGACACACACGCGGGAAGTCGGCATGCAGTAAACAAAACAACAATAAGACAATTGGGGATGACGCCATGAACAAAGTGAACCGGGAAGCACGCCCGATGACTTTAATTTTTATTAGCATCTTTACTTAGGATTTATATGTTGGCGATATGTGCTGGTGGTATATTGAATGGAAAAATGCATTGGTTTAACCCTTAGTGTGCCGCCGGCGTACATGTACGTCCCAGAAATTCCGTATCCACAGGCCGCCGGCGTTTGGGAACGTCCTAGTCTCGCGCAACCATCATCATTGCACCACCGCCATCTATTGATGTTTACGGAAACTAAATATCGTAGAAATTTTTCCTGGTAAGCTGGCGACGTCAAAGCTGGATGCAACAGCAATTTTGATTGGATAATTGGCCAGGAAGGTGTGTGTTTGAGCGAATGGGACAGGCCTTTCGATTGCTCCAAACTTGATACACCCTGTATTTTTTCCCTTAATTTGGGCACACCTGAAGTTTGCCGCCGGCCCTTTCAATTTCTTCAAACTTGCTCATTGGTCATTCAGCTAAGAATGTTGCTAAAATACGTTTCCCTGGTATCTGATGCATTCCACTTTAAAATAGGGGAGAGGGATTGGTTCATGTTTTTATTTCCATTCACTTTTTAAGCAACCAGAAATAAAACATTGTTTGTGAGGTGCATTTTGTTATCTAGTATCACTTTCACTTGATCAAAGCCATTCCCCACTGGTTCAGTCTGCACTTGTTTCTAAAGCATGAAATGCTGCCTTAGAACAAGGTATCTGTGGAAATGAATCCACAGAGAGTTCACAAAGAAGCATGGACATCAAGCCTACTGCCCCTTTAAGTCAATCATTAGAAAGCACTGCAACCCTCAGTTTCAAGACAACACAACATCCGATGTCTAACCACTGACATTCAATCGCTAANAAGTAAATATCTCCTTATTGGAAAGAATTCAGCCAACAAATTTGGTATGACTGGAAAGTGCATTCTTTCTGCTTTACAACCAAATAGATTATACGGGATTTCAGTCAGGGGTTTGAAAGAAATGGACTTGGAAATATGACAACACCTGTCAGAATAAAATGTTGAAGTCGGTCACTTCACTGTTATAAGATTAGGCGGTTTCCATGTACAAACTACGGTCATGACGGTACGGTACGCTGAAAACGAACAAGTAAACAGCCCTGCCGGATGTTTTGGGCACATTGGGTATTTTGGGCACATTTTTTCTCAAGTTGGAATTTGGGCACATGTTTTTTGATACGACGTTAAACGTCGTATGGAGGGTGCAATCGAAAGGCCTGTGGGAAGTCGGGAAGCAAATCGCCCTCATCAAGACATTTAAAAATGGCGTCATGCATCAGAAATTGTATTCACTGTCATTTGACTGTGTGGATGACATGCACAGTGATTCTGATTCCAATATTGTTCAAAGTGAATCTGAAGGTGAGAATGAAGGTGGCTATACTGACGATGATGTGTGATGCCAATTGAAAACCTGGTGAAAATTTTTAAATTTTCTAAAAAATGGCCGGCCAGGGGGTGCAGAAAGACCAAAACGAACCCGGCATTCTAAGGGTTAATGTTATTGGTACAGAAAAGGCACCTGGCGGATGGCGGTAAGCGAGTATGGCAGGAGCTAATGGAAAATTGCATTGGGGATTTTTGTTCAGAGGGGTTGGGCTGGCGTAAAGCGAGTTTGGCATTATAACGGTGGGCGGTATAACGAGAGTAGACTGTATTTGAAGAAAGGTGTTCTTATCACCTTAGGACCTACAGTATTTAATTCCTTTTAAAATGACAATGGATTATTAAAATTCGAACACCAGGATGCTTACGTTTGGAACCGGAATTGCCATCTTTGTCCCCAGGCACATTGGCCATACGTCTACCACGACTTTTCATTCGCTCCGTGTGCTCGGTCCTTAAAACCCCTCCATCGACTGTCAATAACTTCTCTTTTTCCTCATCTTTTGGTTCCTCAACCCCTACACTTAGCATCCTATCGCGATACGGAATGATGTCACCACCGCCACAATATTTACACTTGAATGCCTTCGTCTCTAAGAACATCGCTGCTAGTCGATGTAAGAGAATTCTCTGATCTTCTAAGAGGATCTCATACGCTGTTTCTTGCATTGTTGCAGATGTGAACACCAGGCTTTTGCAGCTGGAAAAGTCTTCTTGAGCTGCGGCATCTGTAGTGCAGAAACACTTGCTCGCCATAGGCAAACCACTTTCCAAGTCCTTGTCAACTCTCGCGCTGCAATCAAACACTCCACTTTTGACGAGACGCATCAACGACGACCAAATTTCCTTCTTCTCCTTCGATGGGATGACAGCATAGAGCAGATCTGGTTGGAATAATTTCCCGAGTATGGACGCACATTTGACTGTCATTTGGTCAGTCGGATTCATTTGATCTATTCTGGACAATATCAGGGCTGAAAAATTTATTGGTGCACGTTACCGGTATATTAGCACATAATTTCGTACCAAAAACAGGTCTGTCTGCTCAAGGATTTGGCATGTTGAAATATCCACTGATCAAGGCCTGCGGACACTTCACCTTCAGACTACCATGGAGCCCGGTGGTGTAGTGGTTCAGGTCTCCGACTAGCGGTCAGAGGGTCCCGGGTTCGAATCCCACTGGGCGTGAGACTTTGGGCAAGTCTCTTTTCCTCACTGGCCTCTCTCCACCCAGGTGTGTAAATGGGTACCGGTCGGAAATGTCGGTTCTAGCGCTGAATGGGCAGCTCATCTGAGTTCTACTGAAAGGTTTCAGGACAGACTGGGGTTAAAGTCGGATGAGAACCTCTACCGTAGTTGATATCAGACTATAAACCCAAACTTTATCTTTGGCTTTAACCATGCAATATCACCAGTGAACCATTACCGCCCTTACCTTTGACTGACTCAGGAATCTGAATTGACTTGATTTTTTGAATGTTCTCTGGATCAATGATGCAGATCTTTGGCGTATGAACTTTGATGCTTGCCTTGCTATCGGCCTAAAATCAACAAGAGTGACATCATTTTCACATCAGAATATGTGAGTCAACTTAAGACTCATTTCGTGCTATGAGTCTTAAGTTGCTCAGAATATGAACCAGAGTGAACCAAAGTAACCACCATGATAAAATTTTGTGGTGACGGGTCACATATGTGCGACATCTCGTGTCTGTCATATGAACTTAAAACATTTGACGAATTTGAAAATGTCGAACTTTGTGTTTGGCAGTAAAAGTGTAAAAGTGAAAAGGGAACCGGAGCTAAATAAAATAATGTCCAAATCATTGCCTGAGAAAATGCAGCTGAGGTAATTTGTAAAGAGTCACACAATGGCCAAAAGGATCGATGCTATCTAAATTGCTAAGTGGGGTCCTAAATTCAACATACCTCATCTGAAGGAAAATGTTGGTCCCTAGTCAAGTGTTCAGAACTGGGTGTTACCATGTTCTTATCGTTGATCGGTTCCTCAGGTGCATCCGTAATTTGGAGCAAATTATCAGAGAGCATCTCTCGTAGAAGTTCCTCACACCACTGGGCCACTCCATTACTCTTGGTCACAAGGATTCTGGAAGGTAAAGATATGAATACATGCAGTAACTACATGTCAAACATTCAGTGATCTATCACTAATTAGTTTTTAATGCAACATCCACCTGGTTTTCCTACACCGCATCACAAATATAATATGATTATTTGGCACAGTCTGGAAAGTGAGCAGTGATATCTTCCAAATGAAATGTATTACTGCCAGAGAAGCCAAAAGAACACACTTACTCAGCTAAAAGTCTCGGTATGCTCTGTACCAGAGAAGCCAAAAGAACACACTTAGTCAGCTAAACGTCTCAGTATGCTCTGTACCAGAGAAGCCAAAAGAACACTTACTCAGCTAAAAGTCTCGGTATGCTCTATATCAGAGAAGCCAAAAGAACACACTTACTTAGCTAAAAGTCTCGGTATGCTCTGTATCAGAGAAGCCAAAAGAACACACTTACTCAGCTAAAAGTCTCGGAATGCTCTGTACCAGAAAAGCCAAAAGAACACACTTACTCAGCTAAAAGTCTCGGTATGCTCTATATCAGAGAAGCCAAAAGAACACACTTACTCAGCTAAAAGTCTCAGTATGCTCTGTATCAGAGAAGCCAAAAGAACACACTTACTCAGCTAAAAGTCTCGGTATGCTCTGTACCCCAAGCATCTGACAAGCAAGTGACGAGAGAAAAACCGGCTCTAAACCTCCAATTGAAACCACGCTACACTTGCGAGCCTCTTTGGGAAGAACTTGCAGACAGTCGGTCAAGATTGGATCCTCTCCTCCCTTGGCCGGTCGTTTGGTCATCAACACCATGGAGACAGCAGACATGCAGAGCGGCATGAGGAATTGCAGAGATTCCTTGTCCATGTAGAAAGCATCGTCGATGGCGAACAGCATGAAACCGTAATTGCAGCTTGCCTGAAACCACGGATGAGTCATTTGGGGGGAATATTAATAAACACCAACAACTTGAAATATACCTCTCTCTTCAAGTGCCCAGACATGCCAGATTTTAGCTAGTTATTCAGATAGTCAGTGGCAGGCAGCCTGCCACTGGACACTTGTAGTGAGGGATGAATACATACCAGTATCTCAAATGGGGCATTACTCAGGGACTGCACAGGGGTGCGCTTATCGGCACAGTCAGCCACGCTTGTTGCCAAAAGATGGCAGCAAAGTTCCAGCGGACCATTACAAAGGAAAATCCACGTGATTGGTGCTCGATCGAGAATGAATATGCATTGAACTGGGCCATAGTGACACATATTGGTCAACTCACTGACAACTCCTATAGGATCACTGAAGCACTCACCGCCCCTGCAAAGCATGCCTTAAGCCCCTGTCCTGTGCAACATAGTCATGGTAACTCTCATTTAGAGACAGCATTCACATACCCATAAATGAAAATGAATGCAACAGAAATTATCCAATACAAGAACCTCTTCAGTTCTATTTTATTCTTAGTAGACGAACACATACCTCATATATGATCCTTTCAATTATGTCTAACAGTCCGTTCTCTCTTTCACTGTAGACTCCATCCTCTACAACTGGGAACTGAAGAAATCAAAATAGCACATACGACTCATAAGAATATGTAAAGAACTTCTAACTGCTAACTTCTCTGAATGGAAATTTAAGATCCAAATCCCAGATGTCTTCAGCATTGGTATATTCGTTAGTGTTCTACCCAGAAATTTTTCCAAACAGGGTGGGATGACTGCATTTTCCTATGATTTTAAGGCCCTGGATTTTCAAACAGGGTGGGAATGAAATTCAAACAGGGTGATGAAATAGAAAATGCATTGCAAGTTATATTTTTAAACAGGGTGGTAAAAATTTGAACAGGGTGGTAAAATGACCTCTGAATATTGAACAGGGTCGTACCGCTCTGTGAAACTGGCCTGGCTAGAAAACCGCTTCGTGCTGGGTGACTTGGTGTGGCGAGTTGTGGGCTTGGTTCCTGTTTGTGGACTGACTATACTTGGAGCACTATCAGACAATGGGAAGAGACCAGGAGCACATTACTACACACCTTGACATGTAGGATGTCGTTCAGCAGAAAGAGGCTGTCCTTGATTTCCTGATGTGAGAACATCTCCAACAGTACGAACTCTCTTTCCAGGTAATGTACAGTCATATCAAGCTTCAACATTTCCGCCAACAGAGATCGGATTGTGAAGTACGGGATCCTCTTGCTGTTCATCGTGCACTGGCAGAAGAAGACACTAATAACAGAAGAATAAAAGACTCAACTCTAATACAAGGAAAAATATAAACTTTGAAGTGCTGAAAGTATTTTCAACAGGCCTATTAAACTACAGGGTATGTTTCCACGAAGCCTAAACTACTTGTCAAAAGAGTACCGGTAATTATTAAATACCGGTACGTGTATTGCGCTTTTAGAGCGGAATGCAATGCATTTTTAGCCCTGAAAGTGCCAAATTCTTTGAGCAAGTTTTGAAGATTTTTGCCAAAAAACCACCCTCACAAAAATCTACACCAATACTGAGTTGATTTTTTCTATCAAGATGTTTGGCCAATTTTCCTAAGAGAGTGCAGTGATTGCTCAGTACATTCACTGAAGCTTTTAAAGTTTTCATTCATTTTTCAAGTTGACAAGCATCACCTTTGGCACTGGGCTAAATTAGATATGAAGTACTCAATAACCAGAGATATACCGTACTACATGTACTTTGTACAAACTGACAAAAGGTCATAGAGATGAGTTACCCAATTTTTTCCTTCATGTCTGCATATGACAAGATATCACACAGCAATCTCGTCTTTCCAACACCACTTTCTCCTTCTATGATGATGATGTCACTCATGCCAGGAGGTACTTCCTTGCCGCCGTCACGTTTCCATAAGATCTGGGTCTTGATAGCTTTGACTACTTTCTTNGGGGTGCACGTGCAACATCTGTGATTGTCAACAATGAGGTCATGGGTCACTCCTAGTTGCACTCAGTGGCTTTAAGTGGTAGTAGACATGGTAGAGAGGGCATCTACTGTTCAACGTTGTAGGTTTCCTCCTACATTTACAAAAATATCACCCAGTATTATTTCAGAGTTATATTTAGGCCATTTTAGAGCAGCGCTGCACCGTGCCGCTAAAAGGGGACGCCGCTGTGCCCTTTTTAACCCCCTAGGCCCCCTTTTTTTAGGTTTTAGTACCCCACAGACCCTCTGTCAGGTCCCTTTTGGTCATATCACCTTAGAAACTGGCTTGAATTGGCTGTTGACTGGAGTTACAGAGACCTTTTTAACTGACAAGCTTCTCAAATTCCTTTAGTAGAAATGTCGCGAATGAAATGTGCCCTTTTCTAGGTTGAAGTGCCCTTTTTACAAAGTTTGCACCGTGCCCATCTGAAATTCTAGATATAACCATGTATTTGATGAATGCTATGATGCCCAACGTTGGTGCCTGCACTTGTGAAATAATGTTTCAAACACCAAGGCAGGGTTTCTGCCAGAAATATTTTTGAGGGTATGCAGTTCTTCAAAATCAGCAAAAACCCCATGAAATTAAAGAAAATGGCCCTTTTCTGTTCCTTTGAGGGTACTCACAGCGTACCCTGCGTACCCTCTGGCGGAAACACTGCAAGGGGAAGAAAATTAAAGGCGAAGAAAACCGCCATCACCTGCCCCTATCCCACTCCCTGTGTATGCTTTTTTCAGTTGTTGGACCCAGAGTTGAAAATCATGCAGGAACAAGGTAAAAACACGAAGAAACCACACTTACTCTCCAGTCCCAATGTATTTTCTCACTGTGCCAACATTCTGTAGACCCTTGAGTGTTTTGGCATCCAACTCGACGAATTGCGACTTGCCAAGTTTGGAGTTGTAGAATGTTTCCTTGTCACAGGCCACGAGACCAGGATAGTGCATCATGAACCTGGCGGCCATGTTCACTTTGCGTCCAATCACTGGAATGGAAATAAATTCAAGAAGTTTAGCCTAATACATTAATTTTGTATCTAATGCCCGCTGTACACGATCAAATTTTTCATCCAATTTTTTTGGAAATTCAGATTCCGGGCCTATTGGGGCTTCAAGTACAAACCCGCATGAGGCCTTTTTTGAGCATATTGAAAAATTTTACCGTGTACAGCGGGCATAACAAGTAAGAGATGACACAGAGGTGCTGAGTGCTTCCGTAAAAAATACTGCGAAAGTTTTTCTCGGCTTAACTTTTACCGGCAGAATCTCAGCGATCAGACAGACCTGAGAGACCCCATGTTGGTAATCCCTCATATTGGATTCTCTTGATCTATGGCATTAGCCAGTAAGAGGAAGACCAGAGAAAGACATTGGAAAGGGATTAGCAAGTGAAAGATGCCCAAAACATGAATGATTACATATAACATGACAACATGGTGGCCGACAAGTCAGGTATTTTCAAAATCTTTCAGAAAAAACTTTTGTTGAACTAGTGGTCTCGGCATAAAGGCATATTCATCATAAAACCTTGCTAGCTTAGTTGGTTGCTGGTTGAGTACATCAGTGTACACAAACTGGGCACTTTAGCAAGTAACTAAGCCTAGCAAGGTTTTATGAATATGGCCCTGGTCTTATGACAGAAAATCCTACATTTGGGTCAGTTACCTGTGTATTCCTGTCTATGTTTGTGACCAATTACACCACAAAATGTGGCACCAGTCGTTACACCTATGGACACATTTCTGTAAAGTGCAAGGAGAGGTGGGACAGGATGAGGAAAGGTGTGCAAGGAGAAAAGCAACAGGTGGTGATGGAAGACGAATAGGACTAGCACTAGCAGTCACAAATGGATTTCATTCAAATCAAGCCGAGTAAAGATGTCACATTTTTTGCTCTAAGTCCTTCTCCAAAAACTAGGGCAAGGCAGTGATTTTTGTGGTGTTTACAATCCAACCAAAAAGTTACCGGTACATGTATTTGTGCCACAATTTTTTTCAGTTACACCAACGGCTCGCTTATGAATTTTTGCCAATATCCAATGAGTTTCAATGTACATGTATAGGAGTTACTGTTTTTCCTCCCAGGCCCAAGGGCAGTATTCTAGAAGCCTCCTTACATGTAACTCTAAGGTCCACGTAAGCTTTTGTATTCTGCCCTGCAAACAATAACTAAAGTAAACCTTACATTTAAGGAAGCTTCTAGAATATGCTCCTAAGAGCGATTAAATTTGTATGCTTCAGGCAGCAACAGAATGTACGACACTATTTCTAAAGACATGAGATGGAGAAAGTGAACACAGAGTCAGCACACAGAACTTAATTGACAGAAGTTTCACTTTCAGAACACTCGGGAAGATCTAGAGACATGATTTGACACAATTCACGTTTCAGCAAAACCAAAAAAAAACAACATACACAAGCTTTAATATTTTTGATTTTGTCAGTGAGACTGCAAGGAAGATTTCAGACATGAATATTGTGCAAGGACAGAGTGAGAGTGGAAGGAACATATTTTTGGCCCTCGACCAGGAAACTTACTCTACATGGTTCATCTGTAAGCATGCAGCATGGACTTGAGCAGCAGCTTGTAAGGCATGTTGGCTGTCATTCTCATGTTTGAAGCCAGGGAGACCAAAGATGGTGAGGAAATTCAATGCCTGAAATATGGTGTCAAGAATTGGCCTTCTAAAGAAAACGTACCGTACTATAGTGACGTACATGAACTTCTAAACCTAACCCATCCTGAGTTAATCAGGGTTTCTAAGTGCTCGCTCCCTTCATCACTTGCATACAATAATTCTCTGTGATGATATAAGGAGTGCGTGCTCATACAAACATTTCTGTGTGGCGACATAAGGAACGAGTGCTCACACTAACTTTTCTGTGTGACGAATAAGGTGCAAGTGATTGTGTGCAGTGACGCTTCTGTGAGCACCTGCTCCCAATGTCACCGCACACAAACAGGCGGACGTAGTGTCAGACGTAGTAAACGAGCACTCAGGATGAACATAAACAACCACAAATTCACTTTTATGGGAGAACAACTACCGGTAAGTGTAAGTCAGGGTAAAAAGATTATACAAAGTAAATGGGCAACTAACCTTTGCATCCTTGTCAAAAGCAAATATTTTATTCAAGCATCCATTGAGTGGTGTACAAATACCGTAGACGATTTCAAATGATTCTTGTAAAACCAATGACATCTCTTCATGTGTCATGCGGTCGTTCAGTGAAAGATTTGTGAACATGATGGTCACCTCTCTGACCTCGGACAAGTATTCCAATGGCTGGTCGTCATCAAGCTGAGAAAGAAAAAAGATTTATATAAGATTTATAGATTTATACAGTAGAACTCGCATATAACGGCCTCGCATAAACCAGACACTCGCCTATAACGTAGCGATTCTTGAAGTCACGGTCCCAATCAGTACGTTGTATGCGAGTTCTACTGTATTTTGAAGACAAGAAACTGAAAGAGGAGGACCATAAGACATTATTGGATCCTAAGTATTTGGCAGTTACATGAGATGACAGAGGCAAACAGAGACCCCAGAAACACTTGTATGACCACTCAATTACAAAAAGCACGAGGCCCAAATTCAATTGATCTACTGATGCTTATTTCCATCAGGAAATGATGAATTTTGTCCAAATCAGATACGAGAAATGTAATCGGCTATTCTATCAGTGAAAGATACATCACAGTTAAAAGCAAACATTTTTGGAAGGCCTTTTTAGGTTCTCCGATTGATGCTGTGGACCATTGACCGACCAACCTTCTTGATGACAGGCTTGACGATGTACAACTTCAGCCTGCTCTTTAGCACTTCATCATCTGGTACAAGCAGCGACTGGCGATCTGGGAAATCAAAACACAGAGGAACGTCAGAAAAAATACACCTAAGTACATTTAGAACTCAATATTTGTCAGAACTCAATGGTGTAGTGCACATACTTAATTCTCCTTCTTGCAATTGTCTGGTGAAGTATGATGATCTGCCCAGTCAGAACATGATAGTGAAGCCAGCAAGACAAGAATCTGTATGGCCAACAACAAAATTTTCAGGCTCCTATTCACAAAGTCCAGAGAAAATCCAACCAAAAGTTTCATTACTTAAATCAGTAAGATTTATCACTTTCACTTACATTTATTACCATATTCACATCTTGGGCCGACACCCATCAGTCCTGAAAATTATATGGAGTAAGTAGAAAAGACGCAAACGTTCAGATATAAGGGAAAAACTAATTTGGAGACTTGGCTGATTGAGGTTCAGTTACCGTACTGAGCTATCAGGCCTATGATCTTGGCCTATTATTTGGTCTGGAATGATGCAAAATCATGTGGTTCCAGGAATCATTCTATAACAATGGCGATACGAGTATCCCACAATTATTACAATGTATAATGCCAGATATATAAAAGGCGAGTGAAATTGGGTAAAATGGTGAATTTTTGTTGTACATTCTTCAGCTCACCTGATCCAGAATACACCTCTGCATCTTGGAGAAGTTTCTTCAATTTTTCACCTAAGTTCTTTGTCTTGACTTCTTTCTGAGCCTCACCAGGCTTCACTGTTCTCCGGATATTGTACCCTGATGAATGCGCTCCAAAACCTTCCCAAATCTGCCAGGAGGAATATTATCAAGATCGAAATTTTAGATAATGTCTATGCCTAAACAATATATATACCCGGTAGCTGTGGTTTCCCTAACATACCCTCCGAGAAACAGGGTAGATAGGTAGGTAGGCATTTTTTAGGCCTGACTGTACATGTAACTGCTATTAGCACTAATTCACCGAGAATAACACTAAAATTGGTAAATTGGATTTTTCCTGCTCTGGGACACTTGGAGAAGGGTTCAAATCGAAACATGAACCCTGAGACGGTAGGCCTACCAAACAAGTATATTGGTCTCAGAGACCAATACTCTGGTTTGGTAGGCCTATATCTGTAACTTCACACAGGGGAGTTGTCTTTTAGTCTTACCCTGATATGCCTGCCATCCTGGACAAATTCATGAATAACATCTTTCGTAATCTTCTCAGGGCACAAACTCCATGCAAATGGTGAAACAATGATGTATCCTGACTGACAAAATGTTTCCGCTATGTTGACATCTTCCACTGCCTTCCCAGTTGCTGTGTAGTGCCGGAATTCATCATGACCTTGATACTGTATACAGATTTCTCCAGCTGAGATACCTGTAAATATTATGTAGGACCATAAAGGAATCAACCATANAATTCAGGCAGTAAGAGACATCTGGTGGCAACACAGGAAGTGTATCCCTCAGTAAGCTCATCGTTCGCAGTTAAACCTTTATGGTTGATTCCTTTATGGTAGGACTGATGTGTAGCTGAGGCAATAGGGACATGGAATGGAAGTCAAGGAATTGGGGCCTTGCATAAATACAGTGGAACCTCAGTAACAAGACCAAGAATTATACTGATAAATTGGTCTTCTTAGTGAGTTCAGGGCCCGGTTGCACAAAACTCACGATAGGGCTAACTTGGTGTTAGCACTAACTTTATGTTAGATGACGTAAAAATCTATTGTCTCTTTACGTCATTTAACATAAAGTTAGCGCTAACAGTAACACCAAATTAGTGCTAACATGAGTTTTGTGCAACCCCCTGTAGGCCTACTACTACTAGTTAACGTGGTTAATGAAATGATAAGACATACTGAAATTCTCACTTTTGAAAACTCACCTATTTTTACCCTCAGTGTGACACCCACGTCTGTTTCCCACTCACTGAAATTCCTCTGAATACTCAGTGCACATTTGATGGCTCTGTAGATAGCCCCTGGTAAGTGGTCCTTATCTTTAACTGTCCAGATGGCAAGGATTGCATCGCCTGCAAGAGAAAATGAGAGAAGATTACAAAGCATTCAGAACCCTGTGTCGAAAACAAAACATGGTGTACAGGTTTTTTGTCAATTTTACCATTCAAGCATTAGGGTGAATTTGATTTTTTTATTTAGTCACAATATCATATTTTGTCACAATCTGTGAATGAATTGAACGGAACATAGAGTAATTCTTTCAGTCAAATTCTATTTCTTTAGAGTAAAAATTTTGCATAAACTAAAATATGTAATTACCGACTAGTAGGTATTTAATATATTGAGCAACACCGTGTACATGTTTGTTAAGCTTAAACATCATGAAAGTTAAATTAAATCATGATTAAATCAAGAATATTGCTTTTTTCTACAATCTACAACATTTCAATCTCATACCATCACTAAACTGTACACAGAAAACAGAGTAAAAAATTGGCAATTTTTTTCCAGCTTACCGGCATATTCCAGGACATCACCATCAGCTGAGAGAATTCGGTCAACCAGAGCACCAATGTAGCCATTCAGTGTCTTCGTCAGCTGATTTCAATGCCACTTTTTGCACCACTCATTGTATACTTCTCACAGAGTGAGGTGAACCCTGTATTTTAGATGGCTTTTTGAGTGGTGATAAACAATTTGGCATTGCACAGTAATGAAAAGCACTTTGGAGAACAAAGGTCAGTGCTTTCCTTTTGTTCTCCAAAGCAATTTTTTTTAAATGTCGACCATGTGTCCATACGACCATATGAAATATTGTAATATAGCTGCATATAGACTATCAAGTCTAACCGAATTGGTCTTACCTGATACATCAGCAAAAAACACCACCCCATTGAAGACATCAAAGTGTGGCAACTTTTTGGAATGATCAAGATGAACCACACAATCAGGTATATGTGTGACAAGCTGGGCGACAATTGGGCCCTTCTTCCAAGACACCTGAGTTGTAAATCTCCCATACTTTGAGTCCATGGCTTCTACTGNCCCCCCCCCCCCCACATTTCTCAAAGGCGTTAAGTAGGCCTATACACATGATCATTTAATACAAAAATTGAACAGGGCTTCAGCTAGCCTTGGTCTTAGGCTATCAGGCTACTGATACTGCTGGTTCAATAACAGATTGTACCGTGGGTTGATAGAATCTCAACCCCAACCCGCCAAGCTCTGTAGGCCTAGGCCTAATTAGGCCTACATTTTTCCTATTGTGGGGATGAGTTCTGACCTTCTCTACCGTAAGGCTATCTATTCCTCAATACTGATATTTTCTTTAGCAGGCCTTGTCTTCTGAGGCCAGCAAAAAACTGAAAACTCTATTGTTCTCAGGCGAGCAGTTTTTTGCTTGCCTCAGAAGACAAAAGGCCTGCTTTAGGCCTATAGCCACAGTGTGAGTGTCCTTTTCTTTCTTTTGTTAAGAGAAACCGTTGCCGTAAACAGCAACGGGAGTTGCCACTGATGGCAGCGCTGCCGAATTTTAACATTTGCCGAACTGAAATGGACTCGATGACGACGATGGAGGGTAGGGGGAGGGATTTTTTTAAAAAGATTTTTTGTTCTTTGGTGGCTGCTTTGGTTGGATTTGGAGTGTCAAATCCACAGGTGGATCATGACTGACTAGGCCTAGGCCTAGGCCCTAGCATCATCAATCATGTGCATTGCATGCATCGTGCATGCGTGTGAATAATGTGTGCTGTGCTGTGCATGCATGCATGCCTGTTGCATGCCTGATGCACACAAATTACTCGAGCAGACGACGCCAATAAAATAAATTACAAAAGTCTTCCACGCTATTGACAAGCTTTTTTGATACGACTGCTAGGTCTAGGAGTACCTAAGATAAGTTCTGAAGCATATTCATTTTTGAAGACGTCATGCTTTTCCCATTGGACCCATAAAATAACACGGCAACATAAAATTTGCGACGGGAAACTTTCAAGTATGGCGGGTGTTCGCGTTCATCTAAAAATAACCACCAATGAAATTGCTTGCTGAGGTAGGGTCTATACCACAGACCGCATAAAAATGCAGACGCATATTTTGGTTATAGGCGGTGGCTATTCGTACCGTCACGGTGTGAATAGTGCGATGCCGGTGTTTTTCTGCCAGTGTTTCTGTGGGTCAGTGCAGACTAGGAGGGCATGAACACTCAAAGTATGGGGAACACCTTTAAGGTCTGTTCACACCAAAAACGTGCCGC
>NMRB01003974.1:0-15823 GCA_002633025.1 Notospermus geniculatus | reverse complement strand
CAGCATTAAGGGTGCTACCCCAAGGCTCCAAAAAATCCTTCGGGAACAAATCCAGGTTGACACAGGGTGTCTTACTAAGAGATAGGCCATTGATAAAAAAAAACATTCCCAAAAAAGATGTGATTGAAGGCGTCAAGCCTGTAGACTGGTACCCGGTCTTCTGGGCAGCTTGCATTTGAAGACCGGTGAAAGCCAATGATCTAAGCCGGATTCCCGGCTAATGACGTCATTCTACAGCTCCAAGAGCAATAGACCGACGCCGAGCTAAGTATAGACCAGCAGGCGCCATGATGGTTTTATGCATTTGCTTGCGTCTGTCCTAGTATTTTTAATCAGGACAGTGTTCGGTCTATCAAGCCTGATGAAATGCATCGTTGAGTATGACAAGATCAGTGTTCTCCCAACTTTTCACGGTTTGACTCAGCGGTACAACACGCCACAAGGCAGGAACTGCGAATGTGTAATGCTAGTCTCATTGTGAACGGGAGTCGGGGGAGGAGCTTACTGCATAAAATTTGACAAAAGATAACCGCGAAGCAATATCCTGCATTTCAGAGGTTTAAAAGGTCTTGGACTTGTTTTTTTAATGTGGAAGCAATTTTTTGCCCTATAAATGGGATTTTTTTTCACAAATTGGTTGGACAAAACAACTAGATTTTGACTCGGCTGTGAAACATTTTGACTCAGTGGGAAGGGCACAACTGGATTTTGACTCTGACTTGGTGGCAGGTAAGCGGTAAACAGGAGTTGGAGAACACTGCAAGATCAATAATGAGTAAGGCAATCCTGGCACTGCCATTATTCTCAATACTTACTCGGACATCAATCACTTTCTTAATCTTCCACACCTCGATGGCAAGTCCAATCACAACACTGATTCTAACGACGGTGTTGGCCTCATTGTCCAAAACATATAGGACAACAATTAGTGATTGAAAGACGTTGAAGAATACAGAGCGAACGGACAGACCTTCGAGAGATTTGCGACTTTTCCAGAACTGGATATCTGAAAGCAGAAAAAATTTGTGTGAAGATTACGTCAACCATAAAACTATACTTGCAGGATAACATTTAATTTACCGTATACGCAAATTTTCACGGGATATTATTTCACGAATTGAACATTTTTTTCTTTTTCGCGTGGATTAATGTTCGCGTCAAGGGCGGGAAGGGAACTGACTAGATTGTTGGGGGAAACTTTTATGCGGGTATTAATATTTGTGGCGAAACTTTGATTTCGCGATTTTCGCGAGAATTTTTACACACAAAAATACAGTGGAACCTCTCGATTAAGGACACCTTTGGGACTGACAAATGCTGTCCTTTATTGAGAGGTGTCCTGATTATAGAGGTCGAAATGAATAGAAATGACCAGTTTGGGACTGAAAATCGCTGTCCTGATTAGAGAGGTGTCCTCCTGGCAGAGATGTCCGCTAAGGGAGGTTCCACTGTATTTGTGTATATGGTAAACAGCTGTCACTGCACTGTAGACACTGAAAACTGCAGTAGCACCGCAGATCACCAATTCTTCCTAAAGCTAAAATCAGAAATGTCGCTGAAGGCTGCAGTAGCACAGCAGATGATACACTCCTCTGCAGTGTTTTCGTTCGTTCTGTTTGCTTCGCTCACAAAACACTGCTTCGAATAGCCGGTATTCTGCCGATTGACCGCCAGATGGCACTATTTCTGTCCAACCAATCAGGCGGCAACTAAGCAAAATCCTGAAACACTTTCTCCGGCGGGCAGCGGGAACAGTAGTGGTGCCATCTGGCGGTCAATCGGCAGAATACCGGCCATTCGAAGCAGTGTTTTGTGAACACTCAACACTGATATATTCCAAAAGGAACTGAACAATGAATTTCAAGTGTTTGACGAAGTTTAAGTAAGAGATAATGCAAATTTACCATTCTTGAATGCCAAGAATTCGAACACACTGTGGACAATGGATACTATGATAGTCAAACCTAACAGGTATGGGTTGGTCTCAACCAGTGTTCTCTGCAATGGAAGACAGTAAGAATGAATAGAATGAAGTCCCCAATGTGAATGACAAAAAGGTCAGGGCCCATATTCATAAAACCTTGCTGGGCTTAGTTACTTGCTAAAGTGCCCAGTTTGTATACACCGATGTACTCAACTAGCAACCAACTAAGCTAGCAAGGTTTTATGAATACTGGCCCAGAACGTCTGGATATAATCATTCCATATTCAACCAATGCAAAAGACGGATGCACTTAGAAATAGAGGTTGCTGAATTTCTGCTTGATTGTTCATTTCTACCACGAACCCAAAAAAATGCTCCTAATCATGTTCTGGTTTCACAAATGAAGAAAAGGCCAGGAAAAGTAAGTATGGTTTTGCACTTTGACACAAAAATTAACCACAAGACAAATGAATCTCATCAGAAGTACAGCAAGAGAGATCTGCGCGCTGATTGGCCGGGTTGGCGAGAGCATGGCGCTGATTGGCCGGGGCCCAGGCAGCAGTTCCTGGGAATGCGGGATGGTTGTGTAACTTCCCGGGGTGCGGGATATGAAGCCCTTGTGGGGTAGCAACCGAGGGCACAGGTGATAAGAGGACTAGTCTGGCGTGAGCCATAAAGGGTATTCCAATCTACGATTGGAAATGGCTTTTACCTTGAGTGAGTCTTGGTCCTCGTCAGATTCCTCAGGCATGAAATCATCACCTAGGACAGAGTACCATTTACTACGCATGCTCTGGGCAGCGTACATTTGCCACTTGAAGAGGGAGATGGGTGTGAACGTCAGAGTAAGGTTCAGCTCTCTGTAATGAAGAAATATTACCACTATTTGACATTTTTCGACACGTAAATGCTTCAAATATGTGTGGCGGCCTATGAAAACTGGTCAGATGTCGCTGAATGATCAACAAGGGCTGTCAGATTGCCTGTGCATTGATCTGCTACCGTTTACCTGTTACATAGTACATTTCAGCTATTGAAATGTGAGGGTTGACCAAGGCCATTAACACTTTCCTCAAATGCGACATCCAAAGGGTTTTCCTAGACCGCCACACATTTAATATGCATGTGGTAGACATTGGCTAGACAGTCACATTCACCTGCACCTACTGGCAGAAGTATCACTAGCATCGTCTAAGCCTGGTGGTCGAGTGGTTAGCGCGCTTGACTACCAAACTGTGCAATGGGTTGGCGCGAGTTCGACTCCGGGCGAAGGCATATAATTGTGAAACAAAATTGTGAAAAACTTAATTGAGGGTCTGTCGGAATGGACAAAAAGCCGTGGCCCCTTGTACCTGAGTGTCTATACCAGGGCAAGTAAAAGACCCCACACAGGTGGACAGTAGCCTGTCGACCCGTGGACTCCATACCTCCGGCAAAAACCCAACAGGGTTATGACGCCGGTAATGAATGATATGATTGAAATAAGGAGGGAGTATGTATGAACACGATAGGAAATAGCAATACTCACTTCACTGTTTCATTAATGGGCAAGTAGTCACTATTCAAGTTCCAATAGTCATTGAAATAGATAACAGGTTTATACTGCTGTGTACCGGGCTCAAATTCAATGTCTGCAACAAAATCAAAATGATTCCTCAGATCAATGGAAATATATGTGATCTTCTTCCACAGCAACGCCAGGCGCACGTCCCTTAGAAGGTGCCTCAACGAACTAGGGTGACACCAGGAGAGAATGGAAGAAATAGATTGTTTCAGATTTTATAATAGACAGACAGAGGCCCGTATTTTAGAATGCTCCTCAAGGTAAAGGAGTTCCTCAAGGCTATTGTTCTCCTGTTGAGAACAACAGCCTTGAGGAACTCCTTTACGTTGAGGAGCGTTCTAAGATAGGGGCCAATATTGAAACCGACAAACATTTGGTTTCAACCTGCCAAGCTAAGAGCGCCATCTGCCTGGTTTTGCTGTGGAAGGTCACATATTTACAGGGCAATCTTCAACCATGAGAGAGTTGATGTTTTCACATTTTCAGCATAAAGTGCTGACACTGAAGTTTTAATCTGTTATTGTTCTGACTCCCTTCCTAAAAACCCTTTTCTAATAAAGGGTGAAAGCAAGGCAGTAATTTGAAGAGTGGACTTAGGATTTAAGAGAGACAAGTGCAAAGCAATGTGACCATGAAAACACAAAGTCAGTTAACAGTGAGGACTCAAGCTCCCGAAATGGAGAAATTCCCCACTTCTGGAGAATTCTCCTCATCGGGAGAAGTTTTTTTACCCCAAAGTAGAGAAATTCTCCCAATCAGGAGAACAATTTTTTTTAGCACCATTTGCGCAAGTATCAGCTCATTTGCGCATGCGCACAATTTGCTAAAACGGAAGTGGGGGAAGCAAGGAACATTTTGCAAAAAAACCGATGAAAATCCATGTATGAAAGAAAGAACGACGGTATGAATATGTACAGTCTTTCAAATAAGTAAATGGACAGAGTGTTTTTCAAATATCTCCGAGATAAAACAAGATAATTGGATGCGGTTTTCAAGTTCTACATTTGGGTTTCAGCTCAGTCTTTTCTAGAGTTTCAGATTGTAAAGTTCCACTTGAAAAAGACCCCGGTTGGGGTCGAAAATTCGTGAATTCTGGAGATTGACTTCTTGCTTATTATCATTTTGTGTGTCAATTTTGTGCTATTCTGTATCTTGGATATTTCTAATTCACCAGTCAATGTTCCACATAATGAAAGGTACAGAAAATGCTGCCATATTGCCCATGTGACGGTATAGGGAAGCACACCCAGTTGGGGTCGAAAATTCGTGAATTCTGGAGATTGACTTCTTGCTTATTGTGAATTAGAAATAGGTGAAATAGGAATTAGGCGAAGTGGGTGTAGGCGAAATGGGTGTAGGCGAAATGAGAAGTAGGCGAATATGACTTCCACATTCCATTGGGTCGTAGTTAGATGTTGCCGGACTTAATCACCTTTGAGGTTCTGTGCTCGATCGCGATTTGGATTTGGCGAATCTTAGAGATAGCAAAGGTTTTCACCAGGTACACCGGTTTCCTCCTGCTGTACACTGACTTCAATGGTCGATAGCGATCAAGTTACTGAGCGTCAATGTCTTATTTGAATGATGACTTTTACTCACGTTTCTTCTTATAGACTGTATATCTTTTACTGTATGTCTTTTGAGCAGGATCAGGTGAGCGTCCCGTCTTGGTAAGGTAGAAGTGGAGATAAATGGTGCCATTCTGCTGTACAGACTGGAGAAAAGGAAGTGATATTGACGAGATTAAATGAAGACTAGTTTAGAAAACCAAACATGCCACTGAAAAATTTCATCAAAACGAGGATTATAATGATACATTACGCAATGGACTACAGTCAGCAAACAAAAAGGAAACGGTGTCAAAATTCAGTTGTTCACGTTTGAAATCTGCAGGCGCTCAATCAGTTGAGCTTCTCAAAGGCTCGAGAAGAGCTGTTCACGCTCGTGAAGGAGAGCTGTTCACACTCACGTCTGAACTTCAAGGATGTCGAGGAGCACGGTCAATCGAGTTCCTCGACGCAATTTTGTGGGCGTGCAGGGGCGCGAGCGTGATTACGCCCGTCTTACGTGAAGCACTGTAAATTGTAGAAAATGTCAGCTGAAAATACATGTACACTAACCAGAGGTGTTGGCATGGACTTGAATTTTTCATATGAGCCATCACCATTGGGGCCAGAGTTCCAGTCACCATAGATCAACCCTCTCTTGAACCAGAACTTCGCATCAGAGTTAGAGAAGTCATTGAAATCTTCTTTCTCCGAGATGTAAATATGCATGTCCTGAGAAGAAAAGGGAGAAGAATGAACATTGGCAGGAACAGGCTGATGGGGTACTTGAAAACAAGACCAGGATAAGGAATTAAGGAGTGTATCTCAATCCAAATATTCTTCTTAGAAAAACTTCTGTCATATTCTGAATAACAAACATGCATTGCGAAAGTATGGCGTTTAAAAAATTTCATACCAAAACCATCTCCTTGTGGAATATGTTGGTCGAAGGAACGGTATTCTTTGCCTGATTTGATGGGTCACCAGGAGTAGCAGGCGGAGTGGATTTCCCTCTGAACAAACTGCTAATGAAATAGATGATCATGGCCCGAACAAGGAACCCTCTGATCATTCCCCAGGCTCCAGGTTGCTGTTGTTGTTGTTGCTGTTGTTGTTCACCTTGTGCAGCCTGAAAAAAGTAAGAAGAGAGAACAAGACATTTTAATGATATTCTGATTTTGATTGTTTATTATGAGTAAAACAAAACTAAACCCTACTGAAAACACATGGTTATTTTTTGCCAAGTTGGTATGGTAGTAGGCCTAGGCCCCTAGGTAGTAGCTAGGCCTGTAGTAGCACTTTCAAGTTTACATACAGCGTATCAAATATAGGCCTATGCCAATCTGTTGGTATTTGAGCGATGAGCACGCCTTCAGACAACCAGCATGATCAGGGTTTGCAGGTGTTATATTTTGTTCGCGGAGGTTGCTACTTGTCATGAGTGATGCGGTAGCCTACAAATTCTGGTCCGTTGGTTTAGATAATTTTTTAAAGACAGGAGTACTCTACTCATCTTGTATTTAGTGAGTGCATACACTACCCTCCTGCTCGTGTAAAGTGGTGTACTTCACACATGCCTGGCACCACCAGAGCAGGATACATGTACAGTAGAACCTCGCTATTGCGGACACCCTTGGGACTGAGCTCAGCTGTCCGTAATAGGTCGTATGTCACAAACTGCCGTACAAAAGTGTAACATGTGAAATGAAATGGTCCATGGACCATGTGCTCACCGGGTTGGACATAATAGTCTAATGACAGAGGGATGACCAATCTGGGTCAAGTCATTTCCGAGTAGGACTTTGATGATTTGGGAGCCACCTGCCGGCCATATTGGATGTCCGATCGGGCCGGAACTTCAGATGCACATAAAGGTCATCTGCAGGGGGCCACATAGCCCATTCGAGCGCTTTGGGTCAAGTCGTTCCTGAGTTACAGCACTTTGACGATTTTCGGGTTACGCCACCTGGTGGCCATGTTGGAAGTCAAATCACGCCGAAATTCGACATGCATGTAAAGGTCATCTAGAGGGAGGTAAACATCAAATTTGAGCACTCTACGTCAAGTCGTTCCTGAGTAATAGCACTTACTTGATTTTCAGGTTACGCCACCTGGCGGCCATATTGGATGTCCAATCAAGCCGAAACTTGGCATTTTGAAAGGTACCCCTCCAATGCATATTTATGCAAGATATGAAGTCGCTTGGTGAAATAATGACGAACTGTGGCAGGTTCGTTACTTTTGTCGAACTTTGACCTCTGTGACCTTGAAAAGTAGGTCAAATCAAAAACCCGTTATATATGTTATGTATTCTTATTAGATACACCTATGATAAAAATTTGGAGAAGATCTAGTCATTAGTTCNGATTGATTGATTGATGGCCTCATTTTGCACTAGAGACCTCTAGTGTGAAGTAGCAGAACCAATAAATTGTTAAATATCATTGCCCTAACAAGGTTGCACATCAATGGATTTTAGCACTTCACTGCACTTCCACCGGCTCCACCGCCTCCACCGGGTCCACCCCTGACTTATTTCATTCTAGATGCAAATGCACAGTATTGGAGAATTATTTCACAACAAAAGTTATTCTGTTTGAAAGAGAACTTGTTTAGCTACGATTTGATATATAACTTGCCCAGTTGCAAAATCATTTTCTGGGAGAAAATTAAAAATTTGTGGCGACAAAAATTGCACCATGTTACAAATCCACCATATCTGATACGGCAGTTTGTGACATACGACCAATAGTGAGGTGTCCGCAATATTGAAACTCCATCAATAACGGACACCAGGTGGCTCTGTACTAGGTCAATGGTATTCATTCCCTTAGAGGGCTCATTCTACCGTATTTGAGGGCAAGGGTAAACTCAAATTAGGAATGATTTCATTTGATGTAAATTGTTGATTAGAAAACTACAATTCACAAATATCTTCAACAGCACAACATTGAACAATCTTTGAAAACAAGAATCAGGCAGCTTGTTAGGACCACAGTTAATAGCTATGCATTACAAAGTGGAGAGTGGGCTGTGTTTCCATCACATTTGCCATTTTTCAACAAGCACTTTTTCATTAACACTCATTTATTTAGAAAAGAAAGAGTCCAAAGTTGACTGCCCAGCATTAGCCTAGTTTTCCATGCAGAATCACGAACAACGGACTGAGACAAGAGAGTCCAAACAGGGCCACTGTCCCACCAAACTAAAGAATTCAGTCACTCAGTGTGTTCGGGTGTTAATTAAAAGTGATTAGAACATCAATGATCATAAACAATCAATGCACATGTAATTAGCACCTCATGTTTGGTCATTTAAACACCTACCACTGACCACTTTGTGAATGAAAACTTTGAAAATGGCTTCAAACTTTCACCTGCTGTCCGTAATAGTGAGGTTATGGGACCCAATTTTCCAGAAATCACCTGTCCGTTGTCCTGAATAGTGAGGTGTCCGCAATATTGAGTAAAATTTATATTGAAAATGGCTTGGGAAAATTCGGGACTGGACAGATCTGTCCGTATTCTTGAGGTGTCCACTGTATTGAGGTGTCCGTTAGGTGAGGTTCTACTGTACACCGTAAACTGTATAGCATGTATAGTGAGATGTCACCAAAACTGTGCACAGTGAGACCTGGAAAGATTGCTAATGGCAGCAATCTCATCGCATTTTGGAAGTTTATTCGCGCTTATAAAAGCAAGGCAGTTTTCAATTTCACGGATCATAAAGTATCATAGTGTGTATGGTACGCATCTGGGGCTTTTTTGACATACGTATGTTACGTTTTATGTTTTTCCCAACAAGTGTTGCATATTTACGCAAATATGCACGTTATCTAAACCCCTGCTGGTCAGGTCGCGATCATACCAGAATCGCTCCGCGCATGACTGTACTGTAGGCCTGTGACTTCCCAAGGGGCTTTTCCGAAGAATGACGGAAAGACCCGAGTGTTCCGTTTTCAACCTCACTAGGCCTACCGACTACCGTCCCTTAGGCCTACGATACATTGTATCTATCAGGAGTAAGGCAAATATTTCCTAGTTAGATCGAAGTTGAAAAACACATGTTGGTTCACGATACCGCCGCCAGGGATCAATCCCCTGGTGGCGGCAATGGGAACCAAAGCCGCGAATTAAAATTAAACATAGCCTAGCCTAGGCTACGGCCTGCCCTAGTATAGTATTGGGGGATTGGCGCGATTGATATCCAGCATGTCCAGGTCCAGGAAAAAGTGAGGTTGAAAACGGAAGTAAGTGGGCGTCAGAAGTTCTACCAGGGGCGCTGCGATCGTGCCAGATGTGAAATCGGTGTATTCCTGCATCTGCTGTGCATATGCCTAGGCCTTCTCATACAATGCACAGAGATGTACAGTGCATGCTGTGTGCATGCGCGTGCTTCGTTCTCAGTGGAAGGAACGATGAATCATCACCCCCCGAAGTGTGACTCAAGACTCGCCAGTAACCATGGTGAATGGACCAAAATGACTAATTCAAAGAACTGACTCAAACAAATACGAGGTGATATATGTACCTGTCCATTTTGAACTTGACTTCCGTCCCCAGAAGAGTTAGAAACGGTTGTATTTTCTGTGCTTGCGACAGCACGCTCGTCTTCGCCGGCCATGATGAGGGTATGTTTAATCTCGAATTTGCTATTCATAGAAATTATTGTTTCACAAGGAATAACATAAGGACGTCCAATGAATGGATAACGTATGTATTTTTTGTTAATTTTTTTCGATATGCTTTCTCTAATTTTTTTAAATTTTTTGCAAATTTGATATTTTACTGGAATTCAGGGAAGAATGAGACGGGGATATCAATGACGTCATCCGGGAAAAGTTCAATTTCAAGATGGCGGGTTTTCGAGATCGCGAAAAACAGTATTTCCCTCTTCAAGACAGCGAAGCTGTCATCCGTCTATTCAAATACCAGCTCGAAAATACTGATGACCCCAACTTGGCACTATTGTCCATAATCCTTGGATGTATAGAAAATACGTTGACAGTCAATCGCGCCTTTCCACCCGACGCTGACAGCTCGCAAAGTTTGGAACCAATTTTCCCGGTCATCGAACTTGTGACGGTGGAAGCTCTTTACTCAAAATTCGTCAGTCAAATCAAAGGAGCTGTGGACCTTACGTGTTACAAGAGTGGTTATGCAACAAGAGAACTTGTGAAGAGGGTATCTGATGTAATATGGAGTAGCCTGACACGGAGTTATTACAAGGACAAAGCCCATTTACAATCGCTTTATAGTTACTTGACGGGTGAGTAAATTCAACGTTTTTAGAAACCGATCCCATCAGTCATCATTTTCACACGTGGTACCATCAATTTCTCACGTAAAATTTCCCGATTTAGCGCAATCTCATTTCAGGTATTCTGGTTTGTTTTTGTTTTATATTGATCGTAGATCATTTCAGACGTAATTCCCCTGGATGACAATGGCTAGATTGCCCGGGTGCTGCGGTTTTTCTCCATGTCATTGGTGTAAACATTGCTCTGATACTCGAACTTAGTGCGATTATAATATTATAATGAGATATTGCGCAGTAGAAAATTCCTGTTACCATGGACATGAGATGATATGCTCTCAATAAATTGCATGTGCTGAATGACATTTTAGCACCTTTTATTGCGTTGTCATTCGTTTTTTGTCAATTGGCAATGTTGCTTATCAATTTGCAATAATGAATATCGGTTGATTTGGAATCAAGCTCGTTCATGCCGCATGGAAGATTTGGATGTATAGAGATGATAGGCTACTGCGGAGAGCCTGCCCCACCCCCTCCCCTCCGTCACATTTCTCCTGGATTCCTGGAATTGTAGTTAGTGGAAGCATGCATCAGGACCAATGACTTACATTGAGATAACAATTTGCCACTGATTATGGAATCTATGTCCATTATATTGAGGAAGTGCTGTACTGACATGAGCACTCCATTTGAAGTACGCCTAGCCTGGGTGGGTTCAATTTGATGAGGATCTTTTCTTCATGTCATGATGATAAGGAATGTGACGTGTCATGTCATAATCATATTGCTTGAAACATCACATGTCAAGTTTTAAGATGTGAATGAATTTGTATTGTCAATGGGCTTTGAGAGTCACACTTCAGTAATCAGACATGTCAGACTGGCTAACTCAATCATGTTGTTATGGTACAAGTTTAATTGGTGGGGATAAGTAATCATCAGACTGGGTAATTGCATAACAACAACAGTCCTCATTGGGGGATTGGAGATTGGTGAATTGCATGTGTTTATTTTGATGCAGCATTGGTAGTGGAGATGATTACACTCTTTTCATTGAATTTGTTGAAATGTTGTTTTCCATGTCAGGAAGAGGGAAAGTTTCAAACAAAAGTGTATCATTTCTATATTTGGCAGAAACATTGTCACTCATTGTCAGTGATCAGGATAAATTAGTCATGTTAGTATTGGAAACCACCAATGGTGGAAAAGTTAGCAATACAAATATCGATACAAAGCCATAAAGCTGAGGCATGTCTTATGAGATGTGAAGCCTATTGATTTGAAAAGTGAGTTGGCTAATCACTAATGTTGGGGGGTCCAGTTTTTTCGCAGATCTATATCAAATGTGATTTGAAATGTGGCCAGATGGCTGTTGCTGGGTGGTTGATTACTCATCTCCAGTCACACTCTGGCCTTGAGCCAGTAATGAGTATCACATTGTATGAAGGATCTGGCGTGTTTGGTGTATTAATGTATTGATTCATTTTGAGTCACTTAGCTTCAGTTTACGTGAACTTGAAGTCCTTTGAGAAATATCCATCTATTTTAGATCATTTGTAAAAAAATGATTATTTTCTATTTTATGCACTCACATTCTATTTTTACCTTACCTTGATAGATAGTGCACGTCTAATTTAATTCCTGTTTGTCTGTCTTTAAAGTCATATTGTCTTTGAAGACAACAGTGACATTTTGCAAAGTTTCTAGGAAGGACAAGAGTAATACGCTGTTTGCCTCTTGTGGCTGCTGATTCACCACATAAATGTGACCTTATAATTCCCTGTAATGATATTACTATTGGAAATGGAAGTATGAGAAACATGCTTGTAGTGGGAAACAAATCCCAAGAAAATCAGACAGACATTTGTCTTGCCCTGGGAAAGCTTGCAAGATTTTGTGAACTTTTGATCCTTGTTTGATGTGTTTCAATTCATGTAACTATTCTGGATGTCTGGCTAGCGCTTCTAAAATAGAAATAGGTGAATATAATGTTGTTCTGGGAAAGCGAAACTGCAGTTGACAGTCAGTTCAATTGACAACATGAAACTGCAAAGAAAGGAGTAAAGGAAAGTGTGATTCACCCGAACTCTAACATAGGCAAAGTGCCAAGCTTGGAAATGTGCACAGGAGGTCAGTAGTGAAATTCAAAATAGTCCATGTCGTAGTTAATGGGCCATATTCTAGAACGTTCCTTAACATTAAGGTCCACCTTAAATCTATTGTTCTCGATGGTTTTACAATAGACTTAAGGTCGACCTTAACGTTAAGGAACGTTCTAGAATACGGGCCAATAATCTAATGATGTAAAGGGTAACTTGGTTTACTTTCCATGAGCCTAAGCAAATCCAAGGTTGTGCTCAGTCTACTGGTAAAATACTGTGGTTTGTGGTTAAATCATTGTGTTCACTTGCGGTGTCTGTTGCACAGGCCTGGCACTTTGCCCATGTTGAAATTAGGATGAATCATACTTTACCACAGATATTTGTTGGAGTTCTCGCTTGTCTTAGGGATTAGTCTTTCCTGTGATGAAAGCAAAATAGTGCCAGCGTTATTGCAGTCCTTTACAATACATTTCAATTTGCGATTTCATGAATTCATGATGTACAGAAAACACTTCATTATGGCCATGGCGGAACAATGGGGGGGGGGTAATTTTGGGCAACAACGTTAGATGTCAGTTTAAGAGATTATGAGGGCCTGGGTTCACCGACTGGTAGTGGTGGTTTTCAAAATGCATTGCGCACAATCTCTTATTATTATACGACAATTGGCTCCTTTCTTACTTTGGGCAAGCCACCTGTTGCTGAATCACTAACCTGAAATCCTGCAGTAGAAAGGCAGGTTCTGCTTTTGATGGGCTGACATTATTTTCTTCAGAGAAGAACTGCTTGGAGCTGAATAAGACATGGCTCTTTCCTTCATGTGGAAGTGCAACAATTTTACATGCTAGATCAAGCGAATTCTCTCACTTGTCAGTCCAATGGGGACCCTAGCCCACTGCCTCAATAGGTGTCACTGGTGGTTAAAACTATTGAAATGAAACTGATATCCCCGGTCCTGATCAATTTCCCACACAAACATGACAAAAGGAGTCCGTTGTATAGGACCAGGTTTCAGTGTGCTGCCCTCTATCGTAGCTAGGATCCCCGTTCAAGTAGCAATGGTGTCTTGACCCTTGGAGACTGTCAAATTTTATGCGTTGTCATTTGTTTTCATTTCAGGAAATAAACTTGATTGCTTTGGTGTGGCATTCGGCGTTGTTGCATCTTGTCAAGTGTTGGGATTCAATGATTCATGCTTGGGTTGTTTTCGGGAAAGATGGGGAGAGCACAGCTGAAGTCACTTGGCATGGTAAGTATCTGGTTGGGTAATGATAACTTGAACTCAGACAACTAAAAATCTAGTACCGTACTTACAATGACTGCATCACAGGTGACGTTTTTGATTTGACCTACTTTTCATAGTCACAGAGGTCAAAGTTCAAAATTTCGTTGTTGGAGGCCACATTTCATGGCTATCAGAGTTCAAATTAAAATTCAAATATGGCTACCTAGCGGCCATCTTGAAAAATGGACTTGGGCCCATATCTCATTAACAGAATTGGTGAAGATACTGGGTCTGCTTCCGATCACCGGTCATCGGTTGTTCGTATGCGTTAGTGCTTCAGGTGAGGCTCCGATTAGGGTTGAGTGGAAATGGTCAGCAAGCGAGGCGTGTCTGATTGATGTTTTGGCATGTTTTGTGGTATACCGTTCATGCATAATAAACGAGGAGGTCAGTATTGGTTTATCACATGAATACCTCCCTTCAACCGCAGTAAACCGCAGCGAATGAGGCATTAGAAAAGCGCCCCGGTGGGCCCCAAAATGTATTGCTGTAGAAAATTGCTGATTGACCGATGATCGGAAGAAGACCCAGTATTTTAAGCTTAAGTATCTATCTCGGTATCTTCTATGTAATCGCCAAATTTCAATCCAATCAAACATCAGATATGGCCGCCAGGTGGTAATCAATAAAGAAATCAATGTTTGTGAATGAATTTCTCCCATTAGGCAAAGTTGATTCTTTTAAAATCTTGTGCATTTGTTTTTCAGGTAAAGGTAATGAAGACAAGAGAGGTCAGCCCGTCAGTTCTGGTGTCGACGAACGGCGATGGTTATACCTGAATGGATACCCGGTGAAATGTACCCGCCACATGGAGGTTGCATCGATGGTATCTGGCATCATAGCCTGCAGCAGGTACACTCCTGTGGGAAGTCCCACTTCAACTCTAGGGATTTCATAAAGTGCCCCTCCAACTTTATTTTTTACTTAATTTCTGAAAACTTTGCAAAATATTGATTCCATCTTGATCTAAGTCTGTGATGATCTTGATAAAAACATACATATTTTGTTTTCAGGAACTTCTCTGGTTGTTGTACGACAAGGACCATCTCAAATTGTGAGTATTGCGGCATTGTTCGATGAGGATTTGGACGATGTTGCCAGCCTTTTGATTTGTACTATATATGTACATGTAGATGGGTCTCAATCTTACTTCCGTTTGGCAATATTATGTACATGTACTTTTGTGCATCCTAATCATTTCTGAGGAAAACCCATCACATGTTGCTGAATGATCAAAAAGGGCTGTCAGATTGCCTGTGCATTGATCTGCTACTGTTAAAGGAGCACGGTATTGGATCTCAAATGCGTTATTTGACTGCCGACCTAGAGGGAGCCACCTAGCGGCAGCAAAACGAACTACAAAAATGCATTACAAAATGTACGTAGTAAATCGGGTCAATTTGCCGACAACGTAGTTAGTCCCTGGGTTGGAGAGTGGTACGATGGCGCCAGCTGTCGAGAAAAAGTGGCAATACCGTGGTCCTTTAACCTGTTACGTACTACATTTCATTCATTGAAATGTGCGGGTTCAGCAAGGCCATTAACACTTTCCTCAAATGCGACATCATTCGACATTTTAGATTGCCTCACATTTATGCCAAATAAGGCCATACCAATTTGATTGTTAGTTTAACGGATTTCCCTCTACCCCAAATTGCCAAAATGAAATAAAATTTTTTTATTTCACCCGCATCTCCAATTCACAGTTTTCAGTTTAAAAAATACTTTTTTTGTGCCCGCACCACTCAGTCACCCTCAGTGAAAAAATAAAAATAAAAATACCATTTTTTTGCTTGGAAAACATGCGTAAGTGTCTCTCAAGTCGCGAACGCTGGGCGGAACACATGCCTCACAGCGCCCGGTAATCTGGGATTCTGTAATGTGAACTGGTGGTAACCCCGTAGATCAATGACCGATGAAGAGACGGGTAATATTGTCATTCAAACAATGCTGATGTGCATCACAGTGAAGTTTATCAGTTCAACTCCTTCATTTTATTTTTATTTTTTTTTCGCCAGCAGCATGCCACTTTTGATGAAAAAGATCCGTTAAACTAACAATCAAATTGGTATGGCCTAAGTGAAGGGCCAAGGACTTGCAATAGACTAAGTCACCCCTGCAATTCTCAATTATTCGCCGTGAAAT